>JAQIUQ010004993.1:0-15000 GCA_030378365.1 Hybognathus amarus | reverse complement strand
ACAGGAAGTCGGCTATTGAGGTTTTTTTGTAAAACACACGCAATGAACTTTTAAATACTCCTCCTAGAGCTCTGATCCAAATTCGACGAAACTCGGTCAGCTAGAAGTCAAGACATTGAGGATGAAAGTTTGTGTGGGGATTTTTGATATCTCGAACGGTTTGGCCGTGGCGAGAGAAACGAAACTATGGCGAGAAACGTGAAACAGGAAGTGTGTCATAACTTCAGCATACATTAACTGATCTGGATGAAACTTCAGCAGTGCGTTCGCTGTAAGAGGACGATCACATGGATGTGACTATTGTGAGTCAAAGTTATAGCGCCACCAACTGGCAGCAGGAAGTGTGTCACTTTCAAAATGCTTTGAAATCACCCTCTTATTTTTACCCGATTTGCTTCAAACTTCATCTGTATAATGTACATACACGGCAGATGAAGACCTATGAATGGATTCTTGATATCTTTGAAACTGTTGCCGTGGCGACGCATCAAACTTTACCATTCTTTTAGGATGCATTCTTTTAGGGATTCGAACATTTGTCCATAAATCAAACACACGTGCATGGATTAATATGAAACTCGGTACACTCATAGATCACATCAGGCCAAACAACTTTCGTGCTCTAAGTTTTACGACAGTTCGACAGAAAGTCGGGAATTATGTTTTTTTTTTTACAATAATTGTCCTAGAAAAACATCAAATTACAACCCATGCTGTTACCAATCACCACCAAACTCAGTGTGCATGAAGTCAAGACATTGAGGATGCTATATTCCGGACGGATTTTTGATATCTCGAACGGTTTGGCCGTGGCGGATTTTTTTGACTAAAAAAGGACACATAAAGTGTGTTATAACTTGGTTAGTTTTACTGACAGTTACAAAACTTGCCGTGTATATTGTTCTATTCAAGCCAAACAACTTTCTAATTAACAATAATAAACTCAAACCCACAGAAAGTCAGATATTGTAGTTTGAATATGATCATGCTCTTTCTGAGCCTAGGCCTGTCACACAGTCTGTGTGTGTGTGTGATTGAGTCTTTTGACACACAGTCTCTGTGTGTGTGTGTAGGGGGAGGGGGCTTAATAATTTCACTGTGTGTCTGGCCTGCTAAAGTAAATACATTTCTTAAGCCTGGTATTTTTTAAATAAGTTTTTGTTTTTATTTTTTTATAAGTAAAGACATATAACCTGTTTAATTGTAGTGCATTGACAATAGTTTTATATAATTAGTGTATTAATTAAATTAACTTGGTCCATAAATCAAAAAGGAAGTGTGTTAAAACTTCTGCATACATTAACTGATCTTGATGAAACTTCAGCAGTGTGTTCGTTGTAAGAGGCCGATCACATGGATGTGACTATTGTGAGTCAAATATATAGCGCCACCAACTGGCAGCAGAAAGTGTTTCACTTGCAAAATGCTTTGAAATCACACTCTTACTTTTACCCAATTTGCTTCAAACTTCATCTGTATAATGTAAACACACGCCAGATGAAGAGCTGTGAAAGCATTATTCAATATCTAAGATAATGTTGCCATAGCAACGCATCAAACTTTAACATTCCTTTTTTTTTGATGATTTTGAGTCTCTTAGCGGCTTTTGGGGCCCTTAATGGGTTTGAAAACTCTTGAAACTTTGCACACAGGTCAGATCCCACAGCCATCAGAGCCGGGAAGATGGTACCCGGGTGTGGCAAGGGGGCTGAGCAGCGCCCCCTGGAACGGGGTCCAAAACTTGGTCCATAAATCAAACACGCTTGCATGTAATAATATGAAACTCAGTACACATGTTGATCTCATCGTTTCATATATTCATATATTCTCCTCAAGCCGGACAACTTTCTAATTTACACTCATGAGCTAGGACCCACAGAAAGTCAGATATTTTGGTTTGAAAATGTTGAGTGTCTCTCTGAGCCTACACTTCTGTATGGCAAGCCCTTTTAACATTTAAAAGCTAAGTTTGACTATTCGTAATTAACATTGTAGATATCAACAACGTCTTTCTAGTCGTAATTACATTTTGGATAGTTTGTATTATCATTTAAGATATCTGTAACGTAATTGTGACTAGTCGAAACGACAGATAGAGTATGGCAAGCCGTTTTAACATTTAATCATTTTAACCTACTAGTCTCTATTTTCATGCTACTAGTACTTATTTTTAGATACTAGTATCTATTCCATTAAGTACTAGTACTTATTCATTAGCTACTAGTGCTTATTCTTTAGATACTAGTGCCTTTTCTTTAGATACTAGTGTTTATTCTTTAGGTACTAGTACCTTTTTAAAGATACTAGTACTTATTCATTAGACACTAGTCCTTATTTATTAGATACTAGTACTTATTCATTAGATGCTAGTCCTTATTCATTACATACCAATGCTTATTAATTAGTTACTAGTACTTATTCATTAGATGCTAGTACCTATTAAATAGATACTAGTACTTATTCATTAGACACTAGTACTTATTTTCAATGGTGACTAGTAACTATTCTTTTGTTACTAGTCACATTTTCCAGTGACTTCTATGGTGATCTGTCATTCAGATATCAACTATTCAGTTCTGACTAGTATGTTAGTATGTATTCCAATTGTGGAATACATACTAGTATGTATTCCAAAGCAGGGGTTACGTTTTTGCACGTCGTGCAGAATAACCCTAAAGGCACCAAGGTGGCGGTGCCACCGGCTTTATATATATATATATATATATATATATATATATATATATATATATATATATATAAATATAGCTGCGAGCAGCGATGGAGGGCCAAAGCCGACGGTACCGCCATCCCGGTGCCTTTAGGCACCGGGGTTGAGTGCCACCGGCTTGGGCCCGCAACTCGGCTACTCAGCCAGCTATATGCAGCTATTATATTTTCCATTATATTTTTTATTTTTATTTTTTTTTTTTTTTTTATTTTTTTTTTTCTAGCGACTATTCGGGCACTTTTGGGGCCCTTAACATGCTCGAAAACTCTTGAAACTTTGCACACGGGTCAGAACCGCGGCCATCAGAGCCGGGCTGAAGCTGGTACCCGGGCGTGGCAGGGCGGCTCGTCAGCGCCCCCTGGAATGGGGTCCGAACACCTGGTCCATAACTCAAACACACTTGCATGTAATAATATGAAACTCGGTACACATGTCGATAGCAGAATTTCATCTATACCTCGCGTTCTTGCTTTTTACCCCAGCCCAACAGGAAGTCGGCTATTGAGGTTTTTTTGTAAAACACACGCAATGAACTTTTAAATACTCCTCCTAGAGCTCTGATCCAAATTCGACGAAACTCGGTCAGCGTGAAGTCAAGACATTGAGGATGAAAGTTTGTGTGGGGATTTTTGATATCTCGAACGGTTTGGCCGTGGCGAGGAGAAACGAAATTATGGCGAGAAACGTGAAACAGGAAGTGTGTCATAACTTCAGCATACATTAACTGATCTGGATGAAACTTCAGCAGTGCGTTCGCTGTAAGAGGACGATCACATGGATGTGACTATTGTGAGTCAAAGTTATAGCGCCACCAACTGGCAGCAGGAAGTGTGTCACTTTCAAAATGCTTTGAAATCACCCTCTTATTTTTACCCGATTTGCTTCAAACTTCATCTGTATAATGTACATACACGGCAGATGAAGACCTATGAATGGATTCTTGATATCTTTGAAACTGTTGCCGTGGCGACGCATCAAACTTTACCATTCTTTTAGGATGCATTCTTTTAGGGATTCGAACATTTTGTCCATAAATCAAACACACGTGCATGGATTAATATGAAACTCGGTACACTCATAGATCACATCAGGCCAAACAACTTTCGTGCTCTAAGTTTACGACAGTTCGAACGGAAGTCGGGAATTATGTTTTTTTTTTTAAATAATTGTCCTAGAAAAACATCAAATTACAACCCATGCTGTTACCAATCACCACCAAACTCGGTGTGCATGAAGTCAAGACATTGAGGATGCTATATTCCGGACGGATTTTTGATATCTCGAACGGTTTGGCCGTGGCGGATTTTTTTGACTAAAAAAGGACACATAAAGTGTGTTATAACTTGGTTAGTTTTACTGACAGTTACAAAACTTGCCGTGTATATTGTTCTATTCAAGCCAAACAACTTTCTAATTAACAATAATAAGCTCAAACCCACAGAAAGTCAGATATTGTAGTTTGAATATGATCATGCTCTTTCTAAACCTAGGCCTGTCACACAGTCTGTGTGTGTGGTGTGTGTGTGTAGGGGGAGGGGGCTTAATCATTTCACTGTGTGTCTGGCCTGCTAAAGTAAATACATTTCTTAAGCCTGGTATTTTTTACATAAGTTTTTATTTTTATTTTTTTTATAAGTAAAGGCATATAACCTGTTTAATTGTAGTGCATTGACAATAGTTTTATATAATTAGTGTATTAATTAAATTAACTTGGTCCATAAATCAAAAAAGTAAGTAAATAAATCAAAAAGGAAGTGTGTTAAAACTTCTGCATACATTAACTGATCTTGATGAAACTTCAGCAGTGTGTTCATTGTAAGAGGTCGATCACATAGATGTGAGTCAAATATATAGCGCCACCAACTGGCAGCAGAAAGTGTTTCACTTTCAAAATGCTTTGAAATCGGCACTCTTACTTTTACCCGATTTGCTTCAAATGTAAACACACGCCAGATGAAGAGCTGTGAAAGCATTATTCAATATCTAAGATAATGTTGCCATAGCAACGCATCAAACTTTAACATTCCTTTTTTTTGATGATTTTGAGTCTCTTCAGCGGCTTTTGGGGCCCTTAATGGGTTTGAAAACTCTTGAAACTTTGCACACAGGTCAGATCCCACAGCCATCAGAGCCGGGCTGAAGATGGTACCCGGGTGTGGCAAGGGGGCTGACAGCGCCCCCTGGAACGGGGTCCAAAACTTGGTCCATAAATCAAACACGCTTGCATGTAATAATATGAAACTCAGTACACATGTTGATCTCATCGTTTCATATATTCATATATTCTCCTCAAGCCGGACAACTTTCTAATTTACACTCATGAGCTAGGACCCACAGAAAGTCAGATATTTTGGTTTGAAAATGTTGAGTGTCTCTCTGAGCCTACACTTCTGTATGGCAAGCCCTTTTAACATTTAAAAGCTAAGTTTGACTATTCGTAATTAACATTGTAGATATCAACAACGTCTTTCTAGTCGTAATTACATTTTGGATAGTTTGTATTATCATTTAAGATATCTGTAACGTAATTGTGACTAGTCGAAACGACAGATAGAGTATGGCAAGCCGTTTTAACATTTAATCATTTTAACCTACTAGTCTCTATTTTCATGCTACTAGTACTTATTTTAGATACTAGTATCTATTCCATTAAGTACTAGTACTTATTCATTAGCTACTAGTGCTTATTCTTTAGATACTAGTGCCTTTTCTTTAGATACTAGTGTTTATTCTTTAGGTACTAGTACCTTTTTAAAGATACTAGTACTTATTCATTAGAAACTAGTCCTTATTTATTAGATACTAGTACTTATTCATTAGATGCTAGTCCTTATTCATTACATACCAATGCTTATTAATTAGTTACTAGTACTTATTCATTAGATACTAGTACCTATTAAATAGATACTAGTACTTATTCATTAGACACTAGTACTTATTTTCAATGGTGACTAGTAACTATTCTTTTGTTACTAGTCACATTTTTCCATTGACTTCTATGGTGATCTGTCATTCAGATATCAACTATTCAGTTCTGACTAGTATGTTAGTATGTATTCCAATTGTGGAATACATACTAGTATGTATTCCAAAGCAGGGGTTACGTTTTTGCACGTCGTGACAGAATAACCCTAAAGGCACCAAGGTGGCGGTGCCACCGGCTTTATATATATATATATATATATATATATATATATATATATATATATATATATATATATATATGTATATATATAGATCTAGCTGCAGAGGCAGCGACGGCAGGGCCTAAAGCCGGGCGGTCCCGCACTCCCGGTGCCTTTAGGCACCGGGGTTGCAGGTGCCACCGGCTTGGGCCCCGCGATCGCTGCTCGCCAGCTATATTTCTCCAATGTAGGGCCCAAGCCCCTGAAAGGGCGGCAGCGCCTTATTGTTTTCCTTCCGACTCATTTTTAATTTTCTCATTAGGGCCCAAGCCCTGAAAGGGCGCAGAGCCCTACTGTTTTCCTTCCGATTATTCAGGGCCCAAGCCCTGAAAGGGCGCAGAGCCCTATTGTTTCCCTTCCGATTATTTTTTATTTTTATTTTTTTTTTTTTTTTTTCTTTTTTTCTAGCGACTATTCGGGCACTTTTGGGGCCCTTAACATGCTCGAAAACTCTTGAAACTTTGCACACGGGTCAGAACCCGCGGCCATCAGAGCCGGGCTGAAGCTGGTACCCGGGCGTGGCAGGGCGGCTCGTCAGCGCCCCCTGGAATGGGGTCTGAACACCTGGTCCATAACTCAAACACACTTGCATGTAATAATATGAAACTCGGTACACATGTCGATAGCAGAATTTCATCTATACCTCGCGTTCTTGCTTTTTACCCAGCCCAACAGGAAGTCGGCTATTGAGGTTTTTTTGTAAAACACACGCAATGAACTTTTAAATACTCCTCCTAGAGCTCTGATCCAAATTCGACGAAACTCGGTCAGCTAGAAGTCAAGACATTGAGGATGAAAGTTTGTGTGGGGATTTTTGATATCTCGAACGGTTTGGCCGTGGCGAGGAAACGAAACTATGGCGAGAACGTGAAACAGGAAGTGTGTCATAACTTCAGCATACATTAACTGATCTGGATGAAACTTCAGCAGTGCGTTCGCTGTAAGAGGACGATCACATGGATGTGACTATTGTGAGTCAAAGTTATAGCGCCACCAACTGGCAGCAGGAAGTGTGTCACTTTCAAAATGCTTTGAAATCACCCTCTTATTTTTACCCGATTTGCTTCAAACTTCATCTGTATAATGTACATACACGGCAGATGAAGACCTATGAATGGATTCTTGATATCTTTGAAACTGTTGCCGTGGCGACGCATCAAACTTTACCATTCTTTTAGGATGCATTCTTTTAGGGATTCGAACATTTGTCCATAAATCAAACACACGTGCATGGATTAATATGAAACTCGGTACACTCATAGATCACATCAGGCCAAACAACTTTCGTGCTCTAAGTTTTACGACAGTTCGACGGAAGTCGGGAATTATGTTTTTTTTTTTTTAAATAATTGTCCTAGAAAAACATCAAATTACAACCCATGCTGTTACCAATCACCACCAAACTCTGGTGTGCATGAAGTCAAGACATTGAGGATGCTATATTCCGGACGGATTTTTGATATCTTGAACGGTTTGGCCGTGGCGGATTTTTTTGACTAAAAAAGGACACATAAAGTGTGTTATAACTTGGTTAGTTTTACTGACAGTTACAAAACTTGCCGTGTATATTGTTCTATTCAAGCCAAACAACTTTCTAATTAACAATAATAAGCTCAAACCCACAGAAAGTCAGATATTGTAGTTTGAATATGATCATGCTCTTTCTGAGCCTAGGCCTGTCACACAGTCTGTGTGTGTGTGTGATTGAGTCTTTTGACACACAGTCTCTGTGTGTGTGTGTAGGGGGAGGGGGCTTAATAATTTCACTGTGTGTCTGGCCTGCTAAAGTAAATACATTTCTTAAGCCTGGTATTTTTTAAATAAGTTTTTGTTTTTATTTTTATAAGTAAAGACATATAACCTGTTTAATTGTAGTGCATTGACAATAGTTTTATATAATTAGTGTATTAATTAAATTAACTTGGTCCATAAATCAAAAAGGAAGTGTGTTAAAACTTCTGCATACATTAACTGATCTTGATGAAACTTCAGCAGTGTGTTCGTTGTAAGAGGCCGATCACATGGATGTGACTATTGTGAGTCAAATATATAGCGCCACCAACTGGCAGCAGAAAGTGTTTCACTTGCAAAATGCTTTGAAATCACACTCTTACTTTTACCCGATTTGCTTCAAACTTCATCTGTATAATGTAAACACACGCCAGATGAAGAGCTGTGAAAGCATTATTCAATATCTAAGATAATGTTGCCATAGTAACGCATCAAACTTTAACATTCCTTTTTTTTGATGATTTTGAGTCTCTTAGTGGCTTTTGGGGCCCTTAATGGGTTTGAAAACTCTTGAAACTTTGCACACAGGTCAGATCCCACAGCCATCAGAGCCGGGAAGATGGTACCCGGGTGTGGCAAGGGGGCTAGACAGCGCCCCCTGGAACGGGGTCCAAAAACTTGGTCCATAAATCAAACACGCTTGCATGTAATAATATGAAACTCAGTACACATGTTGATCTCATCGTTTCATATATTCATATATTCTCCTCAAGCCGGACAACTTTCTAATTTACACTCATGAGCTAGGACCCACAGAAAGTCAGATATTTTGGTTTGAAAATGTTGAGTGTCTCTCTGAGCCTACACTTCTGTATGGCAAGCCCTTTTAACATTTAAAAGCTAAGTTTGACTATTCGTAATTAACATTGTAGATATCAACAACGTCTTTCTAGTCGTAATTACATTTTGGATAGTTTGTATTATCATTTAAGATATCTGTAACGTAATTGTGACTAGTCGAAACGACAGATAGAGTATGGCAAGCCGTTTTAACATTTAATCATTTTAACCTACTAGTCTCTATTTTCATGCGACTAGTACTTATTTTTTAGATACTAGTATCTATTCCATTAAGTACTAGTACTTATTCATTAGCTACTAGTGCTTATTCTTTAGATACTAGTGCCTTTTCTTTAGATACTAGTGTTTATTCTTTAGGTACTAGTACCTTTTTAAAGATACTAGTACTTATTCATTAGACACTAGTCCTTATTTATTAGATACTAGTACTTATTCATTAGATGCTAGTCCTTATTCATTACATACCAATGCTTATTAATTAGTTACTAGTACTTATTCATTAGATGCTAGTACCTATTAAATAGATACTAGTACTTATTCATTAGACACTAGTACTTATTTCAATGGTGACTAGTAACTATTCTTTTGTTACTAGTCACATTTTTTCCAGTGACTTCTATGGTGATCTGTCATTCAGATATCAACTATTCAGTTCTGACTAGTATGTTAGTATGTATTCCAATTGTGGAATACATACTAGTATGTATTCCAAAGCAGGGGTTACGTTTTTGCACGTCGTGCAGAATAACCCTAAAGGCACCAAGGTGGCGGTGCCACCGGCTTTATATATATATATATATATATATATATATATATATATATATATATATATATATATATATATATATATATATATATATATATATATATAATAAGCTGCGAGCAGCGATGGAGGGCCAAAGCCACGGCGGTCCCGCCACCCCCGGTGCCTTTAGGCACCGGGTTGAGGTGCCACCCGGCTTGGCCCGGCAATCGCTGCTCGCAGCTATATTTATATATATATATATATATATATATATACATTTAGGGCCCAAGCCCTGAAGGGGCGAAGGCCCTATTGTTTTCCTTAGGATTATTATTAGGGCCCAAGCCCTGAAAGGGCGCAGAGCCCTATTGTTTTCCTTCCGATTATCTCAGGGCCCAAGCCCTGAAAGGGCGCAGAGCCCTATTGTTTTCCTTCCGATTATTTTTTTTTTTTTTTTTTTTTTTTTTTTTTCTTTTTCTCAGCGACTATTCGGGCACTTTTGGGGCCCTTAACATGCTCGAAAACTCTTGAAACTTTGCACACGGGTCAGAACCCGCGGCCATCAAGCCGGGCTGAAGCTGGTACCCGGGCGTGGCAGGGCGGCTCGTCAGCGCCCCCTGGAATGGGGTCCGAACACCTGGTCCATAACTCAAACACACTTGCATGTAATAATATGAAACTCGGTACACATGTCGATAGCAGAATTTCATCTATACCTCGCGTTCTTGCTTTTTACCCCAGCCCAACAGGAAGTCGGCTATTGAGGTTTTTTTGTAAAACACACGCAATGAACTTTTAAATACTCCTCCTAGAGCTCTGATCCAAATTCGACGAAACTCGGTCAGCGTAGAAGTCAAGACATTGAGGATGAAAGTTTGTGTGGGGATTTTTGATATCTCGAACGGTTTGGCCGTGGCGAGGAAACGAAACTATGGCGAGAAACGTGAAACAGGAAGTGTGTCATAACTTCAGCATACATTAACTGATCTGGATGAAACTTCAGCAGTGCGTTCGCTGTAAGAGGACGATCACATGGATGTGACTATTGTGAGTCAAAGTTATAGCGCCACCAACTGGCAGCAGGAAGTGTGTCACTTTCAAAATGCTTTGAAATCACCCTCTTATTTTTACCCGATTTGCTTCAAACTTCATCTGTATAATGTACATACACGGCAGATGAAGACCTATGAATGGATTCTTGATATCTTTGAAACTGTTGCCGTGGCGACGCATTCAAACTTTACCATTCTTTTAGGATGCATTCTTTTAGGGATTCGAACATTTGTCCATAAATCAAACACACGTGCATGGATTAATATGAAACTCGGTACACTCATAGATCACATCAGGCCAAACAACTTCGTGCTCTAAGTTTTACGACAGTTGAGACGGAAGTCGGGAATTATGTTTTTTTTTTTAAATAATTGTCCTAGAAAAACATCAAATTACAACCCATGCTGTTACCAATCACCACCAAACTCGGTGTGCATGAAGTCAAGACATTGAGGATGCTATATTCCGGACGGATTTTTGATATCTCGAACGGTTTAGCCGTGGCAGATTTTTTTGACTAAAAAAGGACACATAAAGTGTGTTATAACTTGGTTAGTTTTACTGACAGTTACAAAACTTGCCGTGTATATTGTTCTATTCAAGCCAAACAACTTTCTAATTAACAATAATAAGCTCAAACCCACAGAAAGTCAGATATTGTAGTTTGAATATGATCATGCTCTTTCTGAGCCTAGGCCTGTCACACAGTCTGTGTGTGTGTGTGATTGAGTCTTTTGACACACAGTCTCGTGTGTGTGTGTGTAGGGGGAGGGGGCTTAATAATTTCACTGTGTGTCTGGCCTGCTAAAGTAAATACATTTCTTAAGCCTGGTATTTTTTAAATAAGTTTTTGTTTTTATTTTTTTATAAGTAAAGACATATAACCTGTTTAATTGTAGTGCATTGACAATAGTTTTATATAATTAGTGTATTAATTAAATTAACTTGGTCCATAAATCAAAAAGGAAGTGTGTTAAAACTTCTGCATACATTAACTGATCTTGATGAAACTTCAGCAGTGTGTTCGTTGTAAGAGGCCGATCACATGGATGTGACTATTGTGAGTCAAATATATAGCGCCACCAACTGGCAGCAGAAAGTGTTTCACTTGCAAAATGCTTTGAAATCACACTCTTACTTTTACCCGATTTGCTTCAAACTTCATCTGTATAATGTAAACACACGCCAGATGAAGAGCTGTGAAAGCATTATTCAATATCTAAGATAATGTTGCCATAGCAACGCATCAAACTTTAACATTCCTTTTTTTGATGATTTTGAGTCTCTTCAGCGGCTTTTGGGGCCCTTAATGGGTTTGAAAACTCTTGAAACTTTGCACACAGGTCAGATCCCACAGCCATCAGAGCCGGGAAGATGGTACCCGGGTGTGGCAAGGGGGCTAGACAGCGCCCCCTGGAACGGGGTCCAAAAACTTGGTCCATAAATCAAACACGCTTGCATGTAATAATATGAAACTCAGTACACATGTTGATCTCATCGTTTCATATATTCATATGTTCTCCTCAAGCCGGACAACTTTCTAATTTACACTCATGAGCTAGGACCCACAGAAAGTCAGATATTTTGGTTTGAAAATGTTGAGTGTCTCTCTGAGCCTACACTTCTGTATGGCAAGCCCTTTTAACATTTAAAAGCTAAGTTTGACTATTCGTAATTAACATTGTAGATATCAACAACGTCTTTCTAGTCGTAATTACATTTTGGATAGTTTGTATTATCATTTAAGATATCTGTAACGTAATTGTGACTAGTCGAAACGACAGATCAGAGTATGGCAAGCCGTTTTAACATTTAATCATTTTAACCTACTAGTCTCTATTTTCATGCTACTAGTACTTATTTTTAGATACTAGTATCTATTCCATTAAGTACTAGTACTTATTCATTAGCTACTAGTGCTTATTCTTTAGATACTAGTGCCTTTTCTTTAGATACTAGTGTTTATTCTTTAGGTACTAGTACCTTTTTAAAGATACTAGTACTTATTCATTAGACACTAGTCCTTATTTATTAGATACTAGTACTTATTCATTAGATGCTAGTCCTTATTCATTACATACCAATGCTTATTAATTAGTTACTAGTACTTATTCATTAGATGCTAGTACCTATTAAATAGATACTAGTACTTATTCATTAGACACTAGTACTTATTTCAATGGTGACTAGTAACTATTCTTTTGTTACTAGTCACATTTTTCCAGTGACTTCTATGGTGATCTGTCATTCAGATATCAACTATTCAGTTCTGACTAGTATGTTAGTATGTATTCCAATTGTGGAATACATACTAGTATGTATTCCAAAGCAGGGGTTACGTTTTTGCACGTCGTGCAGAATAACCCTAAAGGCACCAAGGTGGCGGTGCCACCGGCTTTATATATATATATATATATATATATATATATATATATATATATATATATATATATATATATATATATATATAATATAGCTGCGAGCAGCGATGGAGGGCCGAAGCCGGCGGTACCCGCCATCCCGGTGCCTTTAGGCACCGGGGTTGCGGTGCCACCGGCTTGGGCCGCGCAATCGCTGCTCGCAGCCATATTGTATATATATATATATATATATATATTTATTATTATTATTACGGGCCCAAGCCCCTGAAGGGGCGAAGGCCCTATTGTTTTCCTTAGGATTATTAGGGCCCAAGCCCTGAAAGGGTGCAGAGCCCTATTGTTCTCCTTCCGATTATTTTTTTTTTCAGTTTTTTTTTTTCTCTTTTCTAGCGACTATTCTGGCACTTTTGGGGCCCTTAACATGCTCGAAAACTCTTGAAACTTTGCACACGGGTCAGAACCCGCGGCCATCAGAGCCGGGCTGAAGCTGGTACCCGGGCGTGGCAGGGCGGCTCGTCAGCGCCCCCTGGAACGGGGTCCGAACACCTGGTCCATAACTCAAACACACTTGCATGTAATAATATGAAACTCGGTACACATGTCGATAGCATAATTTCATCTATACCTCACGTTCTTACTTTTTACCCCAGCCCAACAGGAAGTCGGCTATTGAGGTTTTTTTGTAAAACACACGCAATGAACTTTTAAAAATACTCCTCCTAGAGCTCTGATCCAAATTCGACGAAACTCGGTCAGCGTGGAAGTCAAGACATTGAGGATGAAAGTTTGCGTGGGGATTTTTGATATCTCGAACGGTTTGGCCGTGGCGAGGAAACGAATCCATGGCGAGAAACGTGAAACAGGAAGTGTGTCATAACTTCAGCATACATTAACTGATCTGGATGAAACTTCAGCAGTGCGTTCGCTGTAAGTGGCCGATCACATGGATGTGACTATTGTGAGTCAAAGTTATAGCGCCACCAACTGGCAGCAGGAAGTGTGTCGCTTTCAAAATGCTTTGAAATCACCCTCTTATTTTTACCCGATTTGCTTCAAACTTCATCTGTATAATGTATACTTATATACTTATTCATTAGACACTAGTACTTATTTCAATGGTGACTAGTAACTATTCTTTTGTTACTAGTCACATTTTTTCCATTGACTTCTATGGTGATCTGTCATTCAGATATCAACTATTCAGTTCTGACTAGTATGTTAGTATGTATTCCAATTGTGGAATACATACTAGTATGTATTCCAAAGCAGGGGTTACGTTTCTGCACGTCGTGCAGAATAACCCTAAAGGCACCAAGGTGGCGGTGCCACCGGCTTTATATATATATATATATATATATATATATATATATATATATATAAATATATATATAAATATATATATAAATATATATATAAATATATATAAATATATATATATAAATATATATAAATATATATATATATATATATATATATATATATATATATATATATATATATATATATATATATATATATATATATATATATATATAAATATATATATATAAATATATATATATATATATATATATATATATATATATATATATATATATATATATATATATATATATATATATATATATATATATATATATATATATATATATATATATATATATATATATATATATATATATATATATATATATATATATATATATATATATATATATATATATATACATATATTTATATATATATATATATATATACATATATATTCTATATATATTATATATATATATATATATATATATTTATACATATATATACATATATTTATATATATATATATATATATATATATATATATATATATATATATATATATATATATATATATATATATATATACATATATATATATATATATATATATATATATAATATATATATATATATATATATATATATATATATATATATATATATATATATATATATATATATATATATATAAATATATATATAAATATTAGGGGTGGGAATCTCTAGGCACTTCACTGAATTTCTATTTTTGATTATTTATATTCAGAGGGCTTCCAATTTGAATGCTAAATCGATTATCTGAATCCTTTTGTGTGTGTGTGTGTGTGTGTGTGTGACTATAAATACTTTGCTTTAAAAGTAAAAAGTAATGACCCATGAAGAATTAATAATATATTTGATTAACATTGCAAAGAACCAACAGGAAAATAAATGTGTGCCTGGACTAGCAGCATACTTGTTATCCATCGTTTTTTTCTCTCTCTCTCTAGCAATACGTAACTA
>JAQIUQ010004992.1:0-10241 GCA_030378365.1 Hybognathus amarus | reverse complement strand
AATGACGGACGAAAGTTTCAGAGGCGGTGTGAAAGCGTGATTGACAACGTGAGGTCGAAATGTTTTTTTAACGTACGAAAATTTCGGATGTGAATTTCGGACTCAGTGTGCAATAGCCTTTAAAGTGACAGCAACCTAATATTCCAGACTGATGTCATGAAATGGCGCATGTATGACACGCCAATTCCTATTTCCATTTTTGGCGTGCTATCAACACGCATTGATAAACACGCTTTTCAGCTTGTTTATCAACGGAATTGTTCGCTGTTGTACACAAACGCGAATCACTCGGACATTTAACGGCGTTAGACATACACGCATACACGCAGATAGCTCAAAATGCGTCTAGATAACGAGCCACTTGACTTGAAAGTGGAGTGTATGTTTACTCAAAAGTCATGATGTCATGTTGAATGTTAAAGGGTTAGTTCACCCAAAAATGAAAATTAAGTCATTAATTACTCACCCCCATGCTGTACCAACCCGTAAGACCTTCGTTCACCTTCAGAACACAAATGATGATATTTTTGATTTAATCTGAGAGGTGGATCACTCCTCCATAGGCTGCCTAAGGGACTGGCACTTGACGGCCCATAAAGTCATTAAAGAAAATGTTTAAATATTCCAAGTGCCTACAGTGGCTCAATTATAAGTTTATCAAGCGGCGAAACTACTTTTTGTGCGAAAAAAAAAAAAAACTATTTTATTCGACTTCCATTACTTCCTTATGGGCCTTGAGACGAGAATTGAAGAGATTTCCAGAACGCATGCGCGAGCAACTACTTCTCTGTAGCCGGCTGCTCACCGCTTAGGAGTATTTCCGCCACCTACCATATAAGATGATGACCCATATATATAAGGCGCTCCGGATTGTAAGGCGCACTGACGTTTTTTGAGAAAGATTAAGTGCGCCTTATAGTGCGGAAAATACGGTAATTGAAAAGCGTATGTACAGCGCGCATCTTGTTAAAACAGAAAGTTTTGTGCTTCCAGCTATATCAGCACGTCATCTTATACGGTAGGTGGCGGTAATACTTCCTAAGCGGTGAGCAGCCGGTAACAAGAAGTAGTCGAAGAAGAACGTCCTCGTCTCAGTTCTCGCGCATGCATTCTAGAAATCTCTTCTACTCTCGTCTCAAGGCCTATAAGGAAGTAATGGAACAGTCGAATAAAGTCATTATTTATGTTTTTTTTCGCACAAAAGTAGTCTCGTCGCTTGATAAACATATAATTGAGCCACTGTAGGCATGTGGAATATTTAAACATTTTCTTTAATGACTTTATGGGCCGTCAAGAGCCAGTCCCTTAGGCAGTCTATGGAGGAGTGATCCACCTCTCAGATTTAATAAAAAATATCTTCATTTGTGTTCCAAAGATGAACGAAGGTCTTACGGGGTTGGTACAGCATGGTGGTGAGTAATTAATGACTTAATTTTCATTTTGGGTGAACTAACCCTTTTTATAAAATTGAAACCATGTGCTAGAGAAAAGACGATAGTGAGAAGAGCAGTCCGGAAGAAAAAGATTATTGGCCTGTAGGATAAGTGTGCAATTTCCAGGTGCTCCCCTTGAGAACAAATAAGTAGTATGACAAGAGTCCAGTTCACAAATGACTCCTACAAACAGTTTCTTTGAATTAGCAAAAAAGATTCACACGTCACCAGTTTCAATCGGTCTATCAATTAGTCGCTGAAACGGTCATAGCAGTTAACATACTGACAGGTCATGACATTGAGTTAAGATAGATATTAAAATAAAAAGTAAAAGTAATATAATAAAGTATGTTACATAGCATGAAATATTAATATATTAAAACTGAATTTTTGGAAAAAACTGCCTCTGAGACTGAGACACATGATCAGACACGTAGAGGAGTTTCATCACAATACCCCACAGACCCATCAGAGACCCTGTTCTTTCAGTCTCCAAAGCCTGTTACATGTAACAGGAAGCTCAGCTGATTAACATGATTAAAACATCCTGCTCTAGGGCCCGTCGACCACACACAGGAGGCAGCGTCGAGTGACAAGGTCAGCCAAATGTCAGTATGAGTGTGTGTGAGTAACTGGCAGGGATCAAGACTGGTGAATGTTGACCAGAGAAACAAGTGCCTCTTTACATAGAGAGCTAAATGGTAAAGACTTTCTCTAGTCTAGCAGGTGCGAGTCTGTATGTGTGTGCAAAGAAGGCAGGCTTCTTGGTGAGCAGCCAGGCATCAGGTCGATGCAAAGCAGGAAGCAGAGGTCCACAGCCCTTGCGCTGCAGTTCCTGTTCTCTGCAGGGTATCGCCTTCTCAGCGTAGCCGTCTAGAGCCACAGAGCCAACACCCAGCGCCAAATCACTCATACACAAACACACACATATTCACGCTCAAAATCTACTCAAAACCATCAGCCTTTCAGTTTTTTTAAATTACCAAAAGGCACTATTTCTAACCTTTCATAAATTCATAAAGACATATTGAATGGGAATACAGCAGATGATAAAATCTGAAGAGCCACAATTGCACAAATATTGACTTTTGTTTAAACAGGTTTCCAGGACACGGCCCTTGTCCATCATTGGTTGGACAAACAGTCCCGCCCTAGTGCTCTGAGATAGGAGAAAGTATTTTAACCCTCTGATGGTCTTCCTTTATGAGTCACGTCCTGGAACTTCCCGGTTAGAAGTGACCGGAGGCCAAAAAATAAAACTTCTTCCATCCCAGTAAAACCAATGCAATTTATTTTTGTTCTATAATATTTATTCTTTTTAATTTAGTATTTTGAGACAATTTGATTGAATTTATTAATATTTATGCAATATTTATGGTCTATTTTTTTCAATGGAAATATATTTATAAAACGGTTAGTTCGAATCCTTGATTCTGATTGGTCAAGAGATGTGCTTTATTCACGATAAAACACAGCTACGACCGCTTTCACCCAACGGTTCTATTGATCGCTGCGCAACACTGCGGTTCTATGTTGTTTTTATTTGAGCTTTCATGCATTTTACACATTGGAACGTTGTTGCTGTTCACACTCGGGGACTATTTTTTCCAGCGGAAGGAAGGCTTTTAGTGATTTTACTTCAAGAAAGTTGCACTAACATTGTTTTTTACTTAAATATTGTGTGGCAACCGTTTTATAAAAGCAATAAGATACTCGAGGCAAGTGCTGTATCGTGAATAAGTAACGGCTCAAGGGGTTGCAGGCACTCCGCTTCGCGTTCGTATAATAATATTATTATTATTATTATTATTTTAATTATTAATGCAGTATTTTTGTTTAATATGGAGTCTAGGCCTTCAGAAAAAACAACAACATTTTGTTGAAGAAAATTAGCACCATCTGGTTACAGTATAGAGAAAAAGAGTAGAATCATGGTGTAACCACTAGATGCATGTGAATTCCCCAGCTGTTTATGAACACATGGGTTTTTTGGTGGATTTGAATATATAATTGAAACGATCTCAAAAACTATTTCACATTAAAAAAAAATTGTAAAAAAAAAAAAAATAAATAATTGAATTGTGTTTTTGTCAATTTATCATTCATTTCCTATGGGGGTCATTTTTGACCAAAGACCAAAATCATGACTAATTTTTTTACGACCACTTAGTCTGCTCGGATCATGAACTCAATTTTTTTTTTGTGTTCACATACCTAATGCCAGAAATGTAACATTCCGATGAAGCTGTGATTTTTAAAAAATCAAAACTGATTTTTTGTAGTCTGAATTTATTGGTGTGTATGTGTATAAAAGTGTGTTTGTATGTGTGTGTGTAAATTTTTTGCACTCTTGATGTTGTAGAGTGTCACCCCTTTACTGCGGTATACTTCTTTTAAGAATCGTGGCCGATTTGTAGATTGTACAAACAAAAATTCAGAGAATTTTAGTTTTTTTTGTAAATTTCCCATTCATTTCCTATGGGTCCGGTCATTTCTGACCGAAGACCATGAGTGTGACTATTTTTTTATGACCACTTAGCATGCTCGAATCATGACCTCAATTTTTTTTGTATTCACATACCAAATGCAAAAAAAGTCACCAAGTATCATAACCTTCCAATGAAGCTGTGATTTTTAATAATTCAAAACAGAAAATTATTCGGTCAGAAGTGACTGAGGACCATCAGAGGGTTAAAACTTAAAAAGCCACAGACTTGACAATAATTACGTTATGGCCAATAACCAACAAATGTCTGATATTAAAATGATACACTATTTAAAAATAATTATACATTTATAAGAAATAAAACACTAATGTGAATTTACATTATATTATATCACATTATAATTAGGGGTGTAACGATACACGTATTCGTATTGAACCGTTCGGTACGAGGCTCTCGGCTTCGGTTTTCGGTACGCATTCTTTAACCGAATGGTTCCGTTCGGTTCATTTTCCCTGCCGACCAACATTTCGTTATTCAAATGTAGGGGCTGTTACTACACAGTCAAATCTAGTCAAGAAAACATTTGAATTCGCCACTGAAGTAATAACATCACTGCGAGATCTAGTGAGAAACATTCACATTTCTCAGTTATTAACGGATCAAACAGCGCTGACGTGGAAACCAGGAAGAAACATTGTGCCATGAATGAACTGTCCAGTGTCCACAGATCAGCAACATCACCAAGGATTTACTGTATAACACTACTATCTGTAAGTTTGGTAGGAATAGTAGGCTATAATGCTTTCAAGTAACATCACGTCAGTTGTATTTTGACATTATCAATACAATTGCTGCCCTCAAATGTTAATCTAAAATAAAACCATTGTTTATAACTACTACATAAAATAAATAAGTACTGGTAATAAGCACATACAATGAAATGTCAGCTGATAACCAATATGGAACTGATATCATTCATCAGTATTTCTGTTTTAATATTTAGTCTAACCACTAAATTGCTGTGCACAAATATATCATGATAGCTGTCATGGCTCTCCCTTCCTCCCTTACTCCCTCTCCTCAACTGATCAATCAGTCTGTCAGTGGATATGATGCATGGCAGGAAATGGAGAGGCTGCGGGAGGGAGCCGGAGCAAGCGGATTGCCGGGAATCCTGGAGCAAAGGCTGACGGGAAATTTCTGCGCTTCGGGGGCAGCAAGAGCGACTCGCTTCCATAAACAAGGTGCAGGATCGGTCAATGGGTTCCGTCACTCAGCGGGAACAGCGAGTCACCATGGCAGCGCCACAGGGCCTGTTTATAATCAGGCTTCCTGGGACCAAAATATCAGCGCAAGGGAACATTGCACAGCATATAATCCACTAACGAGTCATTGTCCTTCATGATGCTGCTTCGAACACCTGTGCCTGGTTTTTAGAACATTGTTCGATGTCAAACTCACCTGTTTATGTGGTCCTCTCAGGATGTGGGCTCTGGCCCCCTCACACGCCGTCCTCATGGCCTCCAGAGACGGAGTGCCCAGCAGGTCTGTGATCAAGTCCAGCTAGAATTAAACAAGAAAAAGAAGAGTAGATGAAGTGTTGTATGCACAATTAATATAGAACAGCATCTGTTAAAGGTACTCTATGGAGTTTTTAGCAGCCTCTAGTGGTGATGTTTCAGAATGCAACAAGAGCGCTCGTGCCGTGTGCATGCTAGATCTCAAGAGCGAGCATTCGCTACCAGCCACACGGAGACTTTCAGACGCAACGGCGAACTAATCACGCAACATGCTGGAAACTAATGTAAACTCCCACTGCAGGTACAATAATAGCCTACTTTTATCAGCTTGACGTTGAACTAATGCTCTGTGCTCGTCCATGATAATGTTACAGAAACTGCATTTAGTCTAGCCCGACATATGATGTTATAGCATAAGCCATTTCTCTAACTATTCGTGTATCTTTCACAATCAGCAATGTCAACATAGGTGAATGTAGCCTATAATATGATAACGAAAATGGTTAGTGAACTAAACTGAACAGTTTCAGTGTATCAGTAAGATCGTAGGAAGTGACATTACTAGGGTTGGGTATCGTTTGAATTTGAACGATTCTGATTCCGATTTCGATTCCTTGTTTCGATTCCGGTTCCTAACGATTTTTGATTCCGATTCTTTTAAGAGGCAGGGTAAAAAAAGTTTAGCTAACCTTGCTAACCAACGGTCTTTCTGAAGGAAATACTCCTTCTGTCACAAATACTCCTTTTGTCACAAATTTTGCATTTTGCCAAGATTTCGTTATTTTTAGAAAAGTGAAGCCACACTTTGGACCGCCGACGTAAGCTACTCATGTTCGACTCGACGCGGTTATGCCAACACTTCCGGTAGACACTTCTTCGTTGGTGTTGTTCAGCGGTTTCTTCTTCCGGTCGGCGGACTGTGAATATCGAAAATAGGAATCAAAATATTAACTTTTGAACGATTCCGGGAAAAACTAAAAGTTAGTCCCGGTTCCAATCGAATACTCGATTCTCGATACCCAACCCTAGACACTACTGTACTAAACGTGTCTGGAAATGTGTATTATAAACAATAATAGTAGTGGATGAGTGACGTTAGTCAGTAACTAAGATCTAGTAAATAAAATAAGTTACATCCTAAAGCACCGACTTTTTGTTATCCTGGAACATTCTTTTGTATTCATGTCATGTTTCATGTAGTTTACCCTGCTATTTCACTAGAGTTTACTAATATGTCGTAGCCTAATAATATGTTGCCGATGTTGATCCGCGTTTGCGTCCGGAGTCGATCAGATTCACGTTTTTGCCTGACGAGCTTCAGCAGATAAAACTTTTTGTTTATTATATTTTTGTGGAGTTTGTGTTGGAGTTGTGCTGGAGGCAGGACGTTTTAGTGCCGTTGGTCGCATGTTGAAATCAATGGGGTTATTGTGTCCATCTTTTACGGTCTATGGGGTCGCATAGACTGTAATAAGGATAGAGAGGCTCGGGAGCACGCATGCACGTCACATATGATGGATTTCGCAGGGAATCCGACCGGGAGACTTCACATATAAATATGAATATTGGCCTTCAGAGGACATAGCAAAACCCGAAAGGTGGATCATTGCAATGTGTGATTACAACTCCTTCAAACACAGGCAATAAAAAAAGGATTCATTTTATAAAAAAAGTTACATATAGAACCTTCAATGTTACAAACAAGCTCTTTGTACGCAAACACACACATGAGATCCAGGAATTCGTTTTTAGCTAGTGTAGTATTTTTGTTATGTTTTAAGTACTAATTTATCTAGATAGAAGTATATGATTTACTAAAGCATTGCAGGAGCTCAAACACTCATTTAGGAAAGACAAAGTTCAAATTTTTAAATAACCAATAAGAAAGTCAGATGCTATGGCATCCACCAATCACATAACATGTTGGGTAAGTGATCATTCATCAGGCCAATGGCCTCTCTATTTGTAAACTTCTAATTAAAATCGTATTTAAAGCAAAATATAAGACATTATTTGAAGAGTTCAGATAGCCTCTAAGTGCCATTTGAAATTTTCTCCTAAAATGATCATTTTTATCAAGCTTGTATATTAAAGTTCAGTAATTTATTTCACTTAAATGGCAATAAAGATTACCTATTAATTGTCATTTAAGTGAAATTACTGAACTTAAATATACAAGCTTGATAAAAATGGTCATTTTAGAAGAAAATTTCAAATGGCATTTAGAGGCTTTTGCATCTGAACTCTTCATTTGTTATTTTGTCTCAGTTTATTACATTTATTATGTCTCAGAAAGGATAAAGCATACACATAATGTAAATAAATACAAAAATAACATAAAGTAAATAAATAAAAAACAGAAAGTCCTGATTTAAAACAGAAATAAGTGAATTTAATAAAAGAGGAGGAGAAGGACAAAGGGTAAAATGTGAGACTAGATCCATGTTCAAGATCTGTACACAAACCAGCTAGAGCAAAACCATGTTCAAGTAAATCAAATTCTTTACTGGAGAGAATTTAATGAGCCTTAAAGGGAATGTCGATGTGCTGTCGGTGCACATTCAGGGCTGTGGGGACGGGAGTTGTGCACACACACACACAGCCAGAGGAACAGCCAGTCCCAGAGCCTCTGACACTGCAGGGCAAGTATTCTTAGAACGCATGGCTTATAATTTTCTGTGTGAAATTTTGTAAACTAAAAAGTGTATCTATAGTCATACTTCTCAAGACATTGTTTCATGACTCCATCATATGAGATTCTATACAAAATAGAGGCCTCCGTGTACATGCTAGAGACATGCTGTCTAAGCCGTGATGGTGTTGCTTCTGCCTGCATACAGCCTTCAAGGACAGAGGGCTTCTGGGTCGTGGCCACACTGGGGCTTCAGCACAACAGAGCCTTGAGCTGCCTCCACTCTCTCATTAGCATGGCTGAACTACATTTGCCAAAAAAAAACTTTATGCTAAGGTCACACGCTTAACATCAGTGTCCAGGATTTTTCATTTTCACTAATAATGTCACAAAGCTGGGAATATATTTTCCATGCAAAAACAGGACAGGATATAGCAATGGTTAATGGCAAAACGAATGTAAAGTGAATTGAGAATTAAACATAATACCATATATATTTAATACCATAACACAATTTGATCTCTGATACCAAATTACTTTACTTTTAAAAATTGTAATGTAGACACATGCATTTTCTGTAAAGCTGCTTTAAAAAGATATGTATTGTGAAAAGCGCTATAAAAATTAAAGAGAATTGAACCGAATTGGATTGAATAAATGTATAGGTGAAAATCTTTATTAAAGGAGTAGTTCACTTAAAAAAAATAAAATAAAAAAATAAAAAAACTTTCGCTGATAATTTACTCACCCCCATGTCATCCAAGATGTCCATGTCTTTCTTTCTTCAGTTAAAAAGAAATTAAGGTTTTTGATGAAAACATTGCAGGATTTTTCTCCATATAATGCACTTTACTGGTAACCAAACGGTTCAAGGTCCAAAAGACAGTTTCAGTGCAAACTGTTCAAAGGGTTCAAAACTGTTTAAACCGATTCCAGATGATGAATAAAGGGGTCGCACACCGGCACGCGCAGCGCCAGCGACGGCTCAGGACCGTGTTCAAAACCCTGCAGCGCCACAGAGCGCCATTTACATAGTTTTATATCAAATTTAAATTATTTTTGTCTCAAATCGTTGCTGATGGGTCCTGACTTCGCCCTGATCCTGCAATATACATTTCGTTTTGCATTCATTTACAGAAATCAGCTGCTTGAATGACAATTGCTGATGTTATTGGATTTTTCAGGTGAGATTCTCAATTCATTCAGTTAACGGATGCTCTGAGGTAAAGTTTTCAGACTGCAGACTCAGCAACGATTGTATTTAATTGTGCAGTACAATAATTACATAGAACAGACATTTATCTTCATCTCCTGTCATTAAACATTACAATATTGCTGGCCATACACTGATGAGAAAGTGCGCGTCCGGTGTGCGAGTACCTTGAGTTGTCCTAGACGCGACGCGGCGCTGCGCGTCCGGTGTGCGACCCCTTAAGGGTCTTATGAAGCGAAATGATCGCTCATTTAAAAAAAAAAAAGTTTACGTTTTATAAGCTCAAATGGTCGCCGCTGCTCTGTGATGCACGTTCGTGACTCTCCTGTTCAAACTCGTTCATCAAAATGAACAAATCTTTTTCCGAGTCAATTCGTTAATTTGTTCGTTGTTGATTAATTTGTTCGATTGTTTATGATAGTTTTTTTATGTTGAATAGCCAAATTTACTCATTTCATCCTCAGAAATTGAGTAAATAATCCATTTAATAGACACATTAAGTTGCAGAATTGGTAGATTCTGGTTTTCATATTTAATATCTTTGTTGTTTCTAAATTAATTTGGAGCTTCAGTGTGAAAATAATTAATACTTAGGTGTGATAATCGCCCCAAGTTGTGTTTTTTTGTAACTTCAGAAGCTCAAAACATGTGAGCAAAAGCGCCAATTTCATTGGTCGGATAGTTTTTGACGCAGCATGAAAAATCGGACCCAAGGCATTTTTATTTTATTTTTATTTACGCTTTTATACGTGCCGTTTTAAGCGTCGGTGTGCACACTCACATTAAACGTCTGAGAATAGCGCACGCAAAATTCGAGTCCGAACTACTTTTCAGGATCAATGGGTCTCATTCATGAAACATTCGTAAATATACGAGTAAATATGAGAGTGATTTGCGCGTTAAGGGATCTTCCCGAAACTCTTCTCCTGATTCACAAATAGTTCATAAACGTCAGATGTGATAGTGAAATGTGTGTGTGTGTTAGTGAATTCCAAC
>JAQIUQ010004991.1:0-10312 GCA_030378365.1 Hybognathus amarus | reverse complement strand
TACAATAAAAGTTCATGGGACCAAACTGTGAACATATGAATTTATGCTGTGAAAACGGACATTATAACATGACGTCTATGGATATTTGCTCCCTTTGGGACCACCCTCTAGCGGATTTTCGATGTAATGCAGTTTATCGCACTTCTGGGTAGGCTTCATCTTTCCGAATGAGAATGTCCAACTGGTCGAAATCCCATCCCGGAACGTCCTCTCTTGATTATGTCATAGTGAACAGTTGAGAAAGAAACCGGATGTGTGTCAGTAGTATTTTTGGTCCGTGCATTTGGTCTTAAGGCCATTGCACACTGAGTCCAAAATTTCGTATGCTTTTTTCATGTTCGTCAGCCTAAAATTTGTCATGCACAGAAACTTTGCACGCTGAGACCCGATACGTATTTATTAAACCTTTGCAGGAAAAAACCCGCAAAAAAACAAAATGGATTCGATAAAAGCAGTGAAGATGATTTTTGTCCTCTCTCTTATTGAAAAGTGAAGAGAAAAATATTGCGTATATCCAATCCAGAAATTGAGTGATTCAAAATTTACCTCAGAATGTCAGTGGAACAGTTTGATGCTTTGCTTGCGATTCTGGAGCCACATTTTAAAAACAAGACCACCAATTTCCTGAACCGATCGGATCCTGGACACAGAGACAGTCACTGTCGCAGTATGTCTACCGTCTGGACACACACGCACAGCATGCACGCAACAGCGCGCCAGCCCAGGGGAAGCACCTGGGCAAGCAGAGGCAGCTGTATAGGCTACAGGTTCATATGTTGTACCGGAATAACACAGTAGTTCTCGAATTCGGCTGCTCGATCACACATTAATCAATCACGAAATTTAGCAATCTCTTTGAAAGGGGAGAGTTTCCCAAAAAAAAAAAAAACTCTCAAAATGCTGGCTGTGGATGCGAACACTCCAAAATCGTAAAAAATAATGACGGGCGAAAGTTTCGGAGGCGGTGTGGAAAGCATGATTGACATCGAGTAAGAGTCGAAAAATTTTTTGAGTGTGGAATGTTGCGATGTGAATCTCGAACTCAGTGTGCCAATGACCTTTAAAGTGACAGCAACCTAATATTACCAGACTGATCTCATGAAATGGTGTGCTGTGTATTGGCTACGCCAGTTCGTATTTCCATTTTAGGCGTGCTGTATCAACATGCATTGATTGAAGACACGCTTTTTAGCGTGTTGTAGTGGGTGTGACGGTTCACAAAATTCACGGTTCGGAATTCGATACGATACACTTGTGTCACGGTTCGGTTCTGGTGTACGTTTCAAATACAGCAAAAAGAAAGAAATGGCAGAGAAATTTCCTTGATTTAATTTTTTTATTATATTTTTATTAAAACTAACATCATAAAGTATGATATTTTTTAACTTTGAGCAATGATGGAACTATACTTGACTTTTCTTAGGAGCATATAAAACAAAACAGCTCCTTGGACAAAATGAAATGTAATATTGTAGTAGTTATAAACAAAGGTTTATTTTAGTTTAGATTAACATTTGAGGGCAGCAATTGTATTGATAATGTCAAAATACAACAGACGTGATGTTACTTGAAAGCATTATAGCCTACTATTCCTGCCAAACTTACAGATAGTAGTGTTATACAGTAAATCCATGGTGATGTTGCTGATCTGTGGACACTGGATAGTTCATTCATGGCACAATGTTTCTTCCTGGTTTCCACGTCAGCGCTGTTTGATCCGTTAATAACGGAGAAATGTGAATGTTTCTCACTAGTATCTCGCAGCGATGTTATTACTTCAGTGGCGAATTCAAATGTTTTCTTTACTGGATTTGGCTGTGTAGTAACAGTGCTGATCAAGATCGGCTCGCGCTGCATTGGTCCAAACTGATAAACGGTTCGTGATCCAGACAACCACACAATAACGAGTAGCTCAGGTTCGTTCCGCTTACATTACATTTGCCAGTTGATGTTGGACAATGTTGTGGTCACGCCAGCGTCTCTACATTATGAACGCGGCAGCGCGCTTGCCACGTGCAACGCGCATACATTTGAAGTAAAGAAATGTTGGTCGGCAGGACCAACTGAAACCGTACAAACCCGTTACAGCTCGCAAACGCGCACGAAAACCGAGCCGAAAGCCTCGTAAACCGAACGGTTCAATAACGAATGCGTGTACTCTGTTACACCCCCTAGTGTTTATCAACGGCGTTGTCTACGACTGTTGTACACAAACGCGGAATCACACTACATATAATGGCGTAGACATACACGCATCACGCTTGGATAGCTCAAAATGTTGTCGATAACAACGCCACTTGACTTGAAAGTGGCGTGTATGTGTACTCAAAAGTCATGATGTCATGTTGATTGTTAATAAAATAGAAACCATGTGCTAGAGAAAAGACAATAGTGAGGAGAGCAGTCAGGAAGAAAAAGATATATTGGCCATGTAGGAATAAGTGTGCAATTTCCAGGTGCTCCCCCTGAGAACAAATAAGTAGTATGACAAGAGTCCAGTTCGCAAATGACTCCTACAAACAGTTTCTTTGAATTAGCAAAAAGATTCACTAACGACACCACCCAGACAGCAAACTGACACCTGAATCAACGTCCAAAGCGCAATTGCCTCTCATGGCATCGAAACAGACGTCCATACTGGCATTGTTTCGTCTCTATTCATCGAATTACCGTAATGAGACCAACCGTCACTGCGGGCATTCTTCAGAAGCTAAACTGAAAATCGACAAATTGGTTTGCTTTCATATAACGTCTGGAAGCAATGTTGATTTCCAAGTTGATTTTCCGGATTGAGTTTTGAAAGAATGAGGGCGATCTGACATTGGATTCAAACTGTTAATCTGAACTGAGCAAAAACAAATGTCAGATCAGCGTTGTTTGAATGTCATGTTCCACGTTGATTCAATGTCAGTTTGCTGCTCCGGGCAAGTTTCAATTGGTCTCAATCGATTTGTCGCTGAAACGGTCATAGCAGTTAACATACTGACAGGTCATGACATTGAGTTAAGATAGATATTAAAATAAAAAGTAAAAGTAATATAATAAAGTATGTTACATAGCATGAAATATTAATATATTAAAACTGAATTTTTGGAAAAAACTGCCTCTGAGACTGAGACACATGATCAGACACGTAGAGGAGTTTCATCACAATACCCCACAGACCCATCAGAGACCCTGTTCTTTCAGTCTCCAAAGCCTGTTACATGTAACAGGAAGCTCAGCTGATTAACATGATTAAAACATCCTGCTCTAGGGCCCGTCGACCACACACAGGAGGCAGCGTCGAGTGACAAGGTCAGCCAAATGTCAGTATGAGTGTGTGTGAGTAACTGGCAGGGATCAAGACTGGTGAATGTTGACCAGAGAAACAAGTGCCTCTTTACATAGAGAGCTAAATGGTAAAGACTTTCTCTAGTCTAGCAGGTGCGAGTCTGTATGTGTGTGTGCAAAGAAGGCAGGCTTCTTGGTGAGCAGCCAGGCATCAGGTCGATGCAAAGCAGGAAGCAGAGGTCCACAGCCCTTGCGCTGCAGTTCCTGTTCTCTGCAGGGTATCGCCTTCTCAGCGTAGCCGTCTAGAGCCACAGAGCCAACACCCAGCGCCAAATCACTCATACACAAACACACACATATTCACGCTCAAAATCTACTCAAAACCATCAGCCTTTCAGTTTTTTTAAATTACCAAAAGGCACTATTTCTAACCTTTCATAAATTCATAAAGACATATTGAATGGGAATACAGCAGATGATAAAATCTGAAGAGCCACAATTGCACAAATATTGACTTTTGTTTAAACAGGTTTCCAGGACACGGCCCTTGTCCATCATTGGTTGGACAAACAGTCCCGCCCTAGTGTCTCTGAGATAGGGAGAAAGTATTTTAACCCTCTGATGGTCTTCCTTTATGAGTCACGTCCTGGACCTTCCCGGTCAGAAGTGACCGGAGGCCTAAAAATGAAACTTCTTCCATCCCAGTAAAACCAATGCAATTTATTTTTGTTCTATAATATTTATTCTTTTTAATTTAGTATTTTGAGACAATTTGATTGAATTTATTAATATTTATGCAATATTTATGGTCTATTTTTTTCAATGGAAATATATTTATAAAACGGTTAGTTCGAATCCTTGATTCTGATTGGTCAAGAGATGTGCTTTATTCACGATAAAACACAGCTACGACCGCTTTCACCCAACGGTTCTATTGATCGCTGCGCAACACTGCGGTTCTATGTTGTTTTTATTTGAGCTTTCATGCATTTTACACATTGGAACGTTGTTGCTGTTCACACTCGGGGACTATTTTTTCCAGCGGAAGGAAGGCTTTTAGTGATTTTACTTCAAGAAAGTTGCACTAACATTGTTTTTTACTTAAATATTGTGTGGCAACCGTTTTATAAAAGCAATAAGATACTCGAGGCAAGTGCTGTATCGTGAATAAGTAACGGCTCAAGGGGTTGCAGGCACTCCGCTTCGCGTTCGTATAATAATATTATTATTATTATTATTATTTTAATTATTAATGCAGTATTTTTGTTTAATATGGAGTCTAGGCCTTCAGAAAAAACAACAACATTTTGTTGAAGAAAATTAGCACCATCTGGTTACAGTATAGAGAAAAAGAGTAGAATCATGGTGTAACCACTAGATGCATGTGAATTCCCCAGCTGTTTATGAACACATGGGTTTTTTGGTGGATTTGAATATATAATTGAAACGATCTCAAAAACTATTTCACATTAAAAAAAAATTGTAAAAAAAAAAAAAATAAATAATTGAATTGTGTTTTTGTCAATTTATCATTCATTTCCTATGGGGGTCATTTTTGACCAAAGACCAAAATCATGACTAATTTTTTTACGACCACTTAGTCATGCTCGGATCATGAACTCAATTTTTTTTTTGTGTTCACATACCTAATGCCAGAAATGTAACATTCCGATGAAGCTGTGATTTTTAAAAAATCAAAACTGATTTTTTGTAGTCTGAATTTATTGGTGTGTATGTGTATAAAAGTGTGTTTGTATGTGTGTGGGTGTAAATTTTTTGCACTCTTGATGTTGTAGAGTGTCACCCCTTTACTGCGGTATACTTCTTTTAAGAATCGTGGCCGATTTGTAGATTGTACAAACAAAAATTCAGAGAATTTTAGTTTTTTTTGTAAATTTCCCATTCATTTCCCATGGGTCGGTCATTTCTGACCGAAGACCACGAGTGTGACTATTTTTTTATGACCACTTAGCATGCTCGAATCATGACCTCATTTTTTTTTGTATTCACATACCAAATGCAAAAAAAGTCACCAAGTATCATAACCTTCCAATGAAGCTGTGATTTTTAATAATTCAAAACAGAAAATTATTCGGTCAGAAGTGACTGAGGACCATCAGAGGGTTAAAACTTAAAAAGCCACAGACTTGACAATAATTACGTTATGGCCAATAACCAACAAATGTCTGATATTAAAATGATACACTATTTAAAAATAATTATACATTTATAAGAAATAAAACACTAATGTGAATTTACATTATATTATATCACATTATAATTAGGGGTGTAACGATACACGTATTCGTATTGAACCGTTCGGTACGAGGCTCTCGGTTCGGTTTTCGGTACGCATTCTTTAACCGAATGGTTCGTTCGGTTCATTTTCCCTGCCGACCAACATTTCGTTATTCAAATGTAGGGGCTGTTACTACACAGTCAAATCTAGTCAAGAAAACATTTGAATTCGCCACTGAAGTAATAACATCACTGCGAGATCTAGTGAGAAACATTCACATTTCTCAGTTATTAACGGATCAAACAGCGCTGACGTGGAAACCAGGAAGAAACATTGTGCCATGAATGAACTGTCCAGTGTCCACAGATCAGCAACATCACCAAGGATTTACTGTATAACACTACTATCTGTAAGTTTGGTAGGAATAGTAGGCTATAATGCTTTCAAGTAACATCACGTCAGTTGTATTTTGACATTATCAATACAATTGCTGCCCTCAAATGTTAATCTAAAATAAAACCATTGTTTATAACTACTACATAAAATAAATAAGTACTGGTAATAAGCACATACAATGAAATGTCAGCTGATAACCAATATGGAACTGATATCATTCATCAGTATTTCTGTTTTAATATTTAGTCTAACCACTAAATTGCTGTGCACAAATATATCATGATAGCTGTCATGGCTCTCCCCTTCCTCCCTTACTCCCTCTCCTCAACTGATCAATCAGTCTGTCAGTGGATATGATGCATGGCAGGAAATGGAGAGGCTGCAGGAGGGAGCCGGAGCAAGCGGATTGCCGGGAATCCTGGAGCAAAGGCTGACGGGAAATTTCTGCGCTCCGGGGGCAGCAAGAGCGACTCGCTTCCATAAACAAGGTGCAGGATCGGTCAATAGGTTCCGTCACTCAGCGGGAACAGCGAGTCACCATGGCAGCGCCACAGGGCCTGTTTATAATCAGGCTTCCTGGGACCAAAATATCAGCGCAAGGGAACATTGCACAGCATATAATCCACTAACGAGTCATTGTCCTTCATGATGCTGCTTCGAACACCTGTGCCTGGTTTTTAGAACATTGTTCGATGTCAAACTCACCTGTTTATGTGGTCCTCTCAGGATGTGGGCTCTGGCCCCCTCACACGCCGTCCTCATGGCCTCCAGAGACGGAGTGCCCAGCAGGTCTGTGATCAAGTCCAGCTAGAATTAAACAAGAAAAAGAAGAGTAGATAAGTGTTGTATGCACAATTAATATAGAACAGCATCTGTTAAAGGTACTCTATGGAGTTTTTAGCAGCCTCTAGTGGTGATGTTTCAGAATGCAACAAGAGCGCTCGTGCCGTGTGCATGCTAGATCTCAAGAGCGAGCATTCGCTACCAGCCACACGGAGACTTTCAACGCAACGGCGAACTAATCACGCAACATGCTGGAAACTAATGTAAACTCCCACTGCAGGTACAATAATAGCCTACTTTTATCAGCTTGACGTTGAACTAATGCTCTGTGCTCGTCCATGATAATGTTACAGAAACTGCATTTAGTCTAGCCCGACATATGATGTTATAGCATAAGCCATTTCTCTAACTATTCGTGTATCTTTCACAATCAGCAATGTCAACATAGGTGAATGTAGCCTATAATATGATAACGAAAATGGTTAGTGAACTAAACTGAACAGTTTCAGTGTATCAGTAAGATCGTAGGAAGTGACATTACTAGGGTTGGGTATCGTTTGAATTTGAACGATTCTGATTCCGATTTCGATTCCTTGTTTCGATTCCGGTTCCTAACGATTTTTGATTCCGATTCTTTTAAGAGGCAGGGTAAAAAAAGTTTAGCTAACCTTGCTAACCAACGGTCTTTCTGAAGGAAATACTCCTTCTGTCACAAATACTCCTTTTGTCACAAATTTTGCATTTTGCCAAGATTTCGTTATTTTTAGAAAAGTGAAGCCACACTTTGGACCGCCGACGTAAGCTACTCATGTTCGACTCGACGCGGTTATGCCAACACTTCCGGTAGACACTTCTTCGTTGGTGTTGTTCAGCGGTTTCTTCTTCCGGTCGGCGGACTGTGAATATCGAAAATAGGAATCAAAATATTAACTTTTGAACGATTCCGGAAAAACTAAAAGTTAGTCCCGGTTCCAATCGAATACTCGATTCTCGATACCCAACCCTAGACACTACTGTACTAAACGTGTCTGGAAATGTGTATTATAAACAATAATAGTAGTGGATGAGTGACGTTAGTCAGTAACTAAGATCTAGTAAATAAAATAAGTTACATCCTAAAGCACCGACTTTTTGTTATCCTGGAACATTCTTTTGTATTCATGTCATGTTTCATGTAGTTTACCCTGCTATTTCACTAGAGTTTACTAATATGTCGTAGCCTAATAATATGTTGCCGATGTTGATCCGCGTTTGCGTCCGGAGTCGATCAGATTCACGTTTTGCCTGACGAGCTTCAGCAGATAAAACTTTTTGTTTATTATATTTTTGTGGAGTTTGTGTTGGAGTTGTGCTGGAGGCAGGACGTTTTAGTGCCGTTGGTCGCATGTTGAAATCAATGGGGTTATTGTGTCCATCTTTTACGGTCTATGGGTCGCATAGACTGTAATAAGGATAGAGAGGCTCGGGAGCACGCATGCACGTCACATATGATGGATTTCGCAGGGAATCCGACCGGGAGACTTCACATATAAATATGAATATTGGCCTTCAGAGGACATAGCAAAACCCGAAAGGTGGATCATTGCAATGTGTGATTACAACTCCTTCAAACACAGGCAATAAAAAAAGGATTCATTTTATAAAAAAAGTTACATATAGAACCTTCAATGTTACAAACAAGCTCTTTGTACGCAAACACACACATGAGATCCAGGAATTCGTTTTTAGCTAGTGTAGTATTTTTGTTATGTTTTAAGTACTAATTTATCTAGATAGAAGTATATGATTTACTAAAGCATTGCAGGAGCTCAAACACTCATTTAGGAAAGACAAAGTTCAAATTTTTAAATAACCAATAAGAAAGTCAGATGCTATGGCATCCACCAATCACATAACATGTTGGGTAAGTGATCATTCATCAGGCCAATGGCCTCTCTATTTGTAAACTTCTAATTAAAATCGTATTTAAAGCAAAATATAAGACATTATTTGAAGAGTTCAGATAGCCTCTAAGTGCCATTTGAAATTTTCTCCTAAAATGATCATTTTTATCAAGCTTGTATATTAAAGTTCAGTAATTTATTTCACTTAAATGGCAATAAAGATTACCTATTAATTGTCATTTAAGTGAAATTACTGAACTTAAATATACAAGCTTGATAAAAATGGTCATTTTAGAAGAAAATTTCAAATGGCATTTAGAGGCTTTTGCATCTGAACTCTTCATTTGTTATTTTGTCTCAGTTTATTACATTTATTATGTCTCAGAAAGGATAAAGCATACACATAATGTAAATAAATACAAAAATAACATAAAGTAAATAAATAAAAAACAGAAAGTCCTGATTTAAAACAGAAATAAGTGAATTTAATAAAAGAGGAGGAGAAGGACAAAGGGTAAAATGTGAGACTAGATCCATGTTCAAGATCTGTACACAAACCAGCTAGAGCAAAACCATGTTCAAGTAAATCAAATTCTTTACTGGAGAGAATTTAATGAGCCTTAAAGGGAATGTCGATGTGCTGTCGGTGCACATTCAGGGCTGTGGGGACGGGAGTTGTGCACACACACACACAGCCAGAGGAACAGCCAGTCCCAGAGCCTCTGACACTGCAGGGCAAGTATTCTTAGAACGCATGGCTTATAATTTTCTGTGTGAAATTTTGTAAACTAAAAAGTGTATCTATAGTCATACTTCTCAAGACATTGTTTCATGACTCCATCATATGAGATTCTATACAAAATAGAGGCCTCCGTGTACATGCTAGAGACATGCTGTCTAAGCCGTGATGGTGTTGCTTCTGCCTGCATACAGCCTTCAAGGACAGAGGGCTTCTGGGTCGTGGCCACACTGGGGCTTCAGCACAACAGAGCCTTGAGCTGCCTCCACTCTCTCATTAGCATGGCTGAACTACATTTGCCAAAAAAAAACTTTATGCTAAGGTCACACGCTTAACATCAGTGTCCAGGATTTTTCATTTTCACTAATAATGTCACAAAGCTGGGAATATATTTTCCATGCAAAAACAGGACAGGATATAGCAATGGTTAATGGCAAAACGAATGTAAAGTGAATTGAGAATTAAACATAATACCATATATATTTAATACCATAACACAATTTGATCTCTGATACCAAATTACTTTACTTTTAAAAATTGTAATGTAGACACATGCATTTTCTGTAAAGCTGCTTTAAAAAGATATGTATTGTGAAAAGCGCTATAAAAATTAAAGAGAATTGAACCGAATTGGATTGAATAAATGTATAGGTGAAAATCTTTATTAAAGGAGTAGTTCACTTAAAAAAAATAAAATAAAAAAATAAAAAAACTTTCGCTGATAATTTACTCACCCCCATGTCATCCAAGATGTCCATGTCTTTCTTTCTTCAGTTAAAAAGAAATTAAGGTTTTTGATGAAAACATTGCAGGATTTTTCTCCATATAATGCACTTTACTGGTAACCAAACGGTTCAAGGTCCAAAAGACAGTTTCAGTGCAAACTGTTCAAAGGGTTCAAAACTGTTTAAACGATTCCATGATGAATAAGGGTCTTATAACGAAATACGATCCATTAAAAAAAAAAAAAGTTTACGTTTTATAAGCTCAAATGGTCGC
>JAQIUQ010004989.1:0-121584 GCA_030378365.1 Hybognathus amarus | reverse complement strand
TCAAATCTACTTTCGTTCAGTTACGTATTGCTCAATGCAATAGTCAAGTCAAATGTATTTATATAGCGCTTTATTTTCTGCAACAAACCTAAAAGTGTTTGTCTTATATTCATGAAAAAGACAATCAAGTTTGATAGAGCTGATCAATGGTATGATGGGTCATTTAACTTGAATATCCCCAATACAGAGAGAATTATATTGAATTTTATACTCCAGTGCGTTTACTAGAAGACAGTTAGTCACAAAACAGATAAAACGGACACCCCCCGTTGTGTTTATGGTTCTTTTTAAATTTATATTAAATAAATTTCCTATTATGTAAAAATACATACTAAACGTATGAAAGTTTCGTTTTCAAAGATGGGAGGACAGTAAATTTTGAAGATCCTGTTTTCCTCTCAGTTTCCCTCCGCTCTAATCTCCTCGGCCCCCGGAAACTGCGGGAGCATCCTCCGCGTCAAATGCGCGGAACTCATGCGTGCGTATCAGCCTCTAGAGCTGGCAAGTCCCGCCCCTTCAGGCTTCCCCGCTGGACCTCTAGGTTGAAAAACCGTCAGTGCAAGTGAATGAGAGAAAATAATTATTTTCTAATCCCGTTTGAATTTTGCAATGAATGTAACATATGTTGTCTGTGAATTTTTTATATAATGTTTCGTGTAAAGAATGCTACAATTTAGCTTGTAGAATTTTCATACGGTTAAACTTTGTGTGAGAGCACTTTGTGAACTACAACTCTTCGACGTGTTTGATATACATCACCCCCACTAGCACACGGATCCCGCTAAACATGCCTGTGACTTTGGTGCACTTCACCGCCTTCTTTAGGGAGAGGACAAACTAGTTGAGCGTGGTGAAAACCATGATTTGTGGAGGGAAAATGTGTTAAGCGGCGACGTCACATATGGACGTGTAGTCTTTCTCGTTATGTCTATTCCACAACTGCTAGCCAAAGAATCATACAATAAACTGTCAAACTTGTTACATGAGAAATTATATAAAAAACTCACAGACAACATATGTTACATTCATGGCACCGATTCAAGGCGGGTCGGGAACAGTGATTTACTGCATCTCACTAGCTACATTGACGCTTTTTGGCCTAAGAGGTCCACTTGGAGTTTTTGCGGGGAATGGACGGACTTACCCAGCTCTGTATTGTAGGCACTATAATAATTACAAATACAAGCGTGGCTATGTAATATTTCACTGTAAAATAAAATATATAGGCTATTTAATAAAATACTATTTTTACATTTCATCAAGAAAATTACACTACTACATTATGGCTGTCTTAATTTCTATATTTTCAAACGTTAAACCATGAAACTCTCATTTTGAAGGGAAACCGCAGCATATCTATCTTACTAACCGCTAATATTTAACTGTTAAATTATTATGCGGTTTGATGGATCATGCAGCCTCTGGGTCTGTGATGTGTTTGATTGACAGCTGTCATCAGGTGAGTTTGACGATTCGGTCATCCTCTGCTCTTTCTCTCGATTCTTCTCTCTGTTTTCCGTCACTCGTTCCAGGAGTCGTGATGGATGTCTCCACATTCCCGTTCTGATTAGGCCTCTCAATTAATCACCTGCTCTTCTTGAACATACAAACACTGATCTACTTTACGGGTGGAACCTGTGTGTAATGTTTCTCCTGGCAGAGAGAGAGAGAGAGAGAGAGAGAGAGAGAGAGAGAGTGAGAGAGACGGCCCTGTCTGACTCCACTGGCCAACCAAAACACCTATCCCATAATCAGAGCATAATCACACACACACACACACACTCACTCACACACTCTCTCTCTCTATCACACACACACACACACACAGCTGTTGGCTAAGTGAGTTAGTGTGGTCGGTCCCGCTGTACTACAGTAGAATCTACCGTCTGTATCACGCAGCTCTGGCCACAGCTGTTGAACCGTCGGTGTGTGTGTGACGCACGTCTCAGTCCGCACACACACACACACACCTCCCCGCCGCTAATCGCTTGATTTAACACCAGATCGTAGCCAGACAGTTTGGAGGTTACACGTTTGTGTTTTTGACCTGCAGGATGAAATCTTTCACATTTTAGGAGTGTGTTATATAAATCTGACTGTTATTATATACCTTATATTATATTATAGTATATATACTATATACACTACCGGTCAAAAGTTTAAGATCGGTAAGATTTTTTATGTTTTTAAAAGAAGTCTCTTCTGCTCACCAAGGCTGCAAGTTTTTGATAAAAAATACACAAAAAACACAGTAATATTGTGAAATATTATGACAATTTAAAATGACTTTTTTATGTTACATATATATTAAAATATATTTATTCCTCCTGAAAAAAAGCTAGAATTTTCAGCATCATTACTCCAGTCTTCAGTGTCACATGATCCTTCACAAATCACTCTAATATGATGATTTTATGCTCCAAAAACATGTATGATTATTATCCATGTTGAAAACAGTTTTTTACATTTTTATTTCAGGATTCTTCTGATGAATAGAAAGTTCAAAGAACAGCATTTATTTAATTAGAATCTTTTCTAACATTATAAATGTCTTTTCTGTAACTTTCTGATCAATGTAACTCATCCTTGATGAATAGAAGTATTAATTTCTTATTTATTTCCCCCGAAAATAAAATACAAATTCTTACTGACCCCAAACTTTTTAAAGGGTAGTGTTTAATGTAACAAAAGCTTTCCATTTCAGATAAAAGCTGTTCTTTTGAACTTTCTATTCATCAAAGAATCCTGAAAATAAAAATGTAAAAAACAGTTTTCAACATGGATAATAATCATACATGTTTCTGGAGCATAAAATCATCATATTAGAGTGATTTGTGAAGGATCATGTGACACTGAAGACTTGAGTAATGATGCTGAAAATTCAGCTTTTTTTTCAGAGGAATAAATTACATTTTAATATATATATTAACATAAAAAAGTCATTTATAAATTGTCATAATATTTCACAATATTATCTGTGTTTTTTGTGTATTTTTTTATGCAGAAGAGACTTATTTTAAAAACATAAAAAGTCTGACCAGTAGTGTGTATATTATAAACCTACTGTATCATATTTGATATGCACATTTCTACGGCCTCTTAACATGAGCAGAAAACTCTTCCAGTCCTTCTGTCGATCTGATTTTACAGAAACATCACGAGTGTCAGATATGACCATCAGAGCTTTGATCATAAAACTAAACATTTAAATATCATCTTACTAAGACATTATTGACAGATATTGGTATTTAAATGCATTCATGCAAGTATCTGCTATTGATTTACATTACAAGCATTTAATCACCATTTGTACATATCATAATCAAATCCAAGTCCAAATATCTAAAAATGATTAAATCAAGAAGCATTGACTAGACGAGTGAAAATGACATATGATGACATATTATGTCTTGTTTTCTGGGGAAATAAATGAAAATAAAGTGAGCGAAATTATATCCCAGTGGAGTAAGAAAACTAATCTTAATTCAAACAGAAACAGGATTATTTTTCTTACGCCATTGATTGATCATTTAGCCTGTATTAAGCAAAAACTCACTTCATTTTTATTTTTTTCCCCAGAAAACAAGACATATTATCAGATTGGCATTTTACTACTTTAGAATTGTTAGATGTTTGGACTGGAAACAAGACAAAAGTACTAAGTAAGAAAAAAAATTTTTGCAAAGAGAATTAAATCAAGAGTGGATGAGCCACGGAAAGCCTGAACCCCAACAAAAACACATGCAAACTTCTTTATTCTTTGTCTAAAGGTTCAATGAAGCGTTCCATTTAAAATAAATCTTGACTATTATTTCATACGTCAGGCTTTACAGGATTAAGAAAGTGAATAGAGTTGATTTTGAGTTCATCATGACACTGTGTTACACTTTCTCACTCACACACACACACACACACACACAATCTCTGGCTCTTCTGCTGATCTGGCTCATGGTGGGTGATGTGATGCGGTAACCATGGCGACTGGAGTTTAATTCTCTCATTACGGAGAATCAGTGTGTGTGATGAGGGTTTGTGTCTGTCTCAGGTTAGACTTTATTCCAGTGGAAGTCATCGGCTGCTTGCAGTAGGGTTTGTGTTTCAGTGTTTCTGTGAGGAAAACCTTTCCAATAAACTCCAGACGAGTGTCACGTGACCTGCTGTTTATAGAGCATCAAGTGTGGAACTCATCTTTAATCCCATAAAGCCATATTTTTCACTTCATCTTCATGATCTAATGCGCTTCAGACTCCATAATCTACTGTATTTGTTCAACCTTTAGAGGAACATTGAGGATTTTATGATGGAATAATCAGCATGAAACCTTTTATCAACCTTAAATCATCCTCAAATAAACATCATCATTGAGAAATGAAGAAAAATATGAAAGCTCGTTATGAGGTGCATCGAAGAATTTAGAATGTAATTGTTTAAAATGATTGTTTTATTTCTCTATATTGATAGTGTAGAAACTTTCAGAAGACTAGTTTATTAAGATGATTATATTAATAATAAATATAACACTTCCTGATCTATATACTGCGCGTCTTTTCTGCTCAGCAATGCTGCATTTATTTGATCAAAAATGCATTAAAATTGTGAAATTTTATATTTTTTTCTATGTGAATATAGTAAAGAAATAAAAAAAATGATTCTGTATGTATACTGTAAGCTGCTCTTAGATTTACTTAAAGTTTTGATCAAACTCTAGAGTGATGAAAGTGTTTCTGAGTGTGTGTCCCTTTTAGTATTAGTCCTTTCAATGTTTCATTAATATTTCATGTTTATGTACCTGCTGCTGTTGTTCAAGCTCCAGCCAGACTGACTGGAAGAGTCTCTATCATGGGCAGTAACTATTTTCATGCTCTGGGTTTTAAATATTCATCAGTGAATCATCCACAGGCCTGTTATTATCCTCAGATTGAGAAATATCAGTACAGGATTGTGAATGCTGCGAGTGAAGTGTTTTGGAGATGACTGTGGATGCCTGGACAGTAGAGCTTTGTTGTGTGAATGTAGGTCACAGTGTGTGTGTGTGTGTGTGTGTGTGTGTGTGTTCTCATTGATACTTGTTCTGGTCTTGCTCTAGACACATCCATCATTTCATTTTATTGTGAAGAAAATGTGAACATTGAATGGAAAACTCGCTGGCATTATGATTGGATGATGTGTGTGGTTGCCAGGGTGTTGCTATGTGGTTGCAAATGTTGTGTGTGGTTGCCAGTGTGTTTGGGTGGTTGCTAATATGTTATGGGTGGTTGCCAGGGTGTTGCTATGTGGTTGCAAATTTTGTGTGTGGCTACCAGGGTGTTACTTATGTGTTGTATGTGGTTGTTAGGGTGTTGTTGTGGTTGGTAATATGTTATGGGTGGTTGCCAGGGTGTTGTCATGTGGTGACAATTGTTTTTGGGTGATTGCTAGGGTGTTGCTATGTGGTTGCGTATGTTGTGTGTGGTTTCTTTTCAGGGTGTTGCTAATGTCGTTATGTGTGGTTGCCAGGGTGTTGCTGTGGTTGCTAATATGTTATGGATGGTTTCCAGGGTGTTGCTATGCGGTTGCAATTGTAGTGTGTGGTTTCCAGTGTGTCGCTCGTACGTGTTAAGTGTGGTTGCCACTGCCAGGGTGTTCCTGTGGTTAATATGTAATTGGTGGTTGCCAGGGTGTTGTTATGTGGTTACAATTGTTTTTGGGTGGTTGCTAGGGTGTTGCTATGTGGTTGCATATGTTGTGTGTGGTTTTCAGGGGGTTGCTAATGTGTTATTTGTGGTTGCCAGGGTGTTGCTGTGGTTGCTAATATGTTATGGATGGTTTCCAGGGTGTTGCTATGCGGTTGCAATTGTAGTGTGTGGTTTCCAGTGTGTTGCTGACATGTTATGTGTGGTTGCCAGTGCCAGGGTGTTCCTGTGGTTAATATGTAATGGGTGGTTGGCAAGGTGTTGCTTGCTATGCAGCTGCAAATGTGTTTTGGGCAGTTGCTGATGTTGTTTCAAATGTTGTGTGTGGTTGCCAGGGTGTTGCTAGGCAGTTTCTGTGTTGTTGTTGTGGGTAATGGCATGGTGTAGTGGTTGCTAATATGTTGTGGGTGTTTGCAATGGTGTTGCTATGTGGCCTGCCCTATATTTAACTTTATTCTTGTCTAGCAGCAATAATTGAAATATTAAGGAGATTACATTTGTGATTTCTAATCACCCTCGTGTTCTAATCCCTGAATGACTTGGTTCATTTTTTTTGCGTGCAACACAACAGAAGTCTTTTCTATCGGTGGCGTATTGCATTCACTTGAAGAAAAAAATCTACTCTGTTTTTCTGAATTAACGAGTTAATTTTTCATGAGAAAATTTTTTTTTGCTCTGTTTTTCTGAATTAACGAGTTAATTTTTCATGAGAACATTTTTTTTGCTCTTGTTTTTTGAATTAACAGTTAATTTTTCATGAGAAACATTTTTTTTGCTCTGTTTTCTTGAATTAACGAGTTAATTTTTCATGAGAAAATTTTTCCGGCTCTGTTTTTCTGAATTAATGAGTTAATTTTTCATGAGAAAAAAGTTTTTGCTCTGTTTTTCTGAATTAACGAGTTAATTTTTCATGAGAAAAATTTTTGCTCTGTTTTCTGAATTAATGATAATTTTTCATGGAAATTTTTTTTGCTCTGTTTTTCTGAATGAAAAATTTTTCTTATGAAAAATTAAGTCGATTAATTCAGAAAAACAGAGCAAAAACTTTTTTTCTCATGAAAAATTAAGTCGTTAATTCAGAAAACAGAAGCAAAACTTTTTTTCTCATGAAAAATTAAAGTCGTTAATTCAGAAAAAACCAGAGCAAAAACTTTTTTTCTCATGAAAAATTAACTCATTAATTCAGAAAAACAGAGCAAAAAAAATTTCTCATGAAAAATTAACTCGTAATATCAGAAAAACAGAGTAGATTTTTTTTCTTCAAAGTGAATGCAATACGCCACCGTACTTTTCTTGTGTGTTTGTTGTGTATATTTCTGCCTGTGTGGGATCATGTGAGCGCTGAGCATCACTGGCGTGTCAGTAGGGGGAGCACTCTGTTATGTTTGCCGTGTGGTTGTCAGTTTAACAGGGCACAAGCACAGCTCTGCTTCATGCCACACACACACACACACACACTCTCTTCAAACTGGTCTCTGAGCCATATGCGCTACAGATGGGTCAGTCTCTAGTGCTGGCCCCGAGGGTCCGAGGTCGTAATCACGGATCTAAGTGCTGCCGGACTGCAGCAGAGACAGGAATAATGTGCCATAATCAGACGTCATCCGCACATCAGGATAATTTATGCCGCTTTTTACCTCTCCTAAACAGGCACTTAACAGGGCAACCTTGCACTCTAGATATTAACTCTAGAAAATTGTTAATTTCTACTGAATAATGTCTTTTATAATGACATGTTGCTTGTCATCTGTTTTAATGGTGAAATGTGTTGCTGAAAAAATAGATATAACATAAAGACTCTGAAGTTGTATCTTGTTTGGCCAGTAAGCAGCCACTTAGCAACACCCTGGCAACCACCTAACAACACCTTTGCAACTACAGCAAACACATAACATGCCTTGGGCACCATATAGCACACCCTAGTAAGCACCAAAAAAAAACACCCTAGCAACCACCTAGGACACATTAAAAGCCATTTAGCAACCACATAGCAACACCCTGGCAACTACCTATCAACACTTGGTGTAGAGTGTGTGAGTGATTGAGGGAGTGCATGAGTGAGTTAGTGTGTGTGAGTGAGTGAGTGTGTGTGTGAGCGAGGCAGTGACGTGAATGAGTGAGTGAGTGAGTGAGTGTATGAGTGTGTGTGTGAGTGAGTGTAGCGAGTGAGTGAGATGAGTGAGTGAGTGAGTGAGTGTGAGTGATGAGTGACCGAGTGAGGATGAGGCGAGCGAGTGAGTGAGTGAGTGAGTGAGATGAGATGGTGTGTGTGAGTGAGTGCAGATGAGTGAGGCAGTAGAGTGAGTGGCGAGCGGTGAGTGAGTGATGAGTGAGTGAGTGTGTGAGTGAGTGTGTGAGTGAGTGAGTGAGATGAGATGGTAGAGTGAGATGAGAGTAGCGCTAAGTAGTGAGTGAGTAAGTAAGTGAGAAGAAGATGACAGTGGCAGCGAGTAAGACCCAGCGGCGGACGCCAGTCAGATCAGTCATGCTGAGCGAGTGAAGGTAGCCAGTGAGCGAGTGTGTGAGCGAGTGAGTGAGTGAGTGGTAGAGTGAGTGAGAGGTAGAGTGAGTGAGTGAGTGAGCAAGAGCTAAGTGAGCCAGTGAAGGAGTGCTGAGCCAAGAATGAGCCTAGTGAGAGAGAGTGAGTGAGTGGTGGGTAGAGTGAGTGAGTGAGTGAGTGAGTGAGTGAGCCAGCTAGGGAGTGAGTAAGAGTGAGCCAGTGAGTGCAGAGAGCCAGTGAGATGAGCGACAAGGGAGCCAGCGCCGGTTTAGCCCAGGCCGAGCGAGCGAGTGAGTGAGCGAAGCGAGCGAGAGCGCGCCAGCGAGCGAGTGAGTGAGCGAGCCAGTGAGCGAGCCAGTCTAGGCGAGCGAGCGAGGCCGTGTGAGCCAGCGTAGTGAGTGAGTGAGACCGCCAGTGCAGTGAGTGAGCCAGGCGGCGGCAGAGTCGAGGCGAGCGAGTGTGAGTGAGTGAGTGAAGTGAGTGGAGAGCCAGTGAGCGAGCCAGGAGAGTGGGCCGGCGAGCCGGCGGGCCGAGCGGGCCGAGTGAGTGAAGTGTGTGAGCTGAGGGCAGCCGGCGCGAGCGAGGCGAGTGAGTGAGTGAGTGAGTGAGTGAGTAAGTGAGTGTGTGAGTGAGTGACGTGATGTGTGGGGAGTGAGTGAGTGAGTGAGTGAGTGAGTGAGTGAGTGAGTGAGTGAGTGAGTGAGTGAGTGAGTGAGCAAGAATGTCTGTAAGGGATTATGGGCTTGAGCGCGCTCACTGAGACACTATTCCTCTGCTAGTGTTTGCATGCATGAATGGTTTGCATCCCTCAAATGTTTCAGCTCGGAAATGTTGTAGAAACCAAGGAACAGTAACTTTTGGAAATTCTAGCATATTAATAATTCAGAGCTGAATGTGAATGAAACAGAATAACCCTAGTCTTCTGTTTTGCAGTGCTCAATATCATCAAATGTTGATGGATTTTTATTTATTTATTAAAAAGAAACCAAAATAGCATTTATTTTGTATTCAGAAAATGTGCATCATGTCGATGTTATTTGAGGAACACACTAAGGTTCACTCTGTTAAACTTGCTCATGTTCAAGCCGTGACTGAGTGTCGTCTTACCCTCGTCTCACAGCGAGCTCATCCTGTCCAACATTGATGTCGGGGTTGCTGGCAATTGGCAGTGTCACTGTGACCAGTTCCCGTGGCAACAGCTCAATCGGCATGGAGATCGTGGTTCTGGAGACGACAGCGCTGCTATCTGTTCGGCCGAGAGGGTCAATAGCAACAAGGGTGAATTCAGGTGCGTCTTCAGCTACAGAAGCATCACACTCACACACACTCACGCTGTTACTTAAAGATCACTTCACTTTCGATTATGATGCACTTCTGATGCACCATGGTAGCCACATAGCAACACCATTCAACCACCTAGCAACACTCTGGCAACCTAGTAACCGCATAGCAGCATCCTTGCAAACACCTAACACTCCCTAGAAGCCACACAGCAACACCCTGACAACCACATAGCAAAACTCTTGCAAACTCCTAGCACACCCTGGCAACCACCTGGCACACCTGCGCAGCCACATAGCAACACCTAAGAGTAACACGTAGCACAACCTGGCAACTACCTAGCAACATCCTTGCAATTTAGTAACCGTGTAGCAACATCCTTGCAAACCACATGCACGTACTAACAAGTACTCAGGAACACCTAACAGCACACACACACACACACAGAAGCCACAGCTACAGATGCTCAGCCAACCATCAGAAACACACACTCACACACAGACGCTGTTACTTAAAAATCACTTCACTGTGGTTATGATGCATCAGTGCTACTTTTCTCCTGTTGTATTTAATGGCAGTTTCTCTTCTCTGATTGGTGCTTCTAATGCTTCATGTTCTCTGTTTGTGCAGCACACGTCTGTGATAGGGCTGGGAAATCAGTCTGTTGTTACCAGGAGGGAATCAGTGTAATTTATTACCGCGCATTTGTGCTTTCACTTGAAACGGCAGAAGACAGGACTCTGTTCATCTTCACAAACCTCAATCGTTGTGTGAAACTCTGAACATGATCAACAAGAATTTCTCGGAAAGACGCTTAACGTCGCACCTGCACTGTGCCGTTTGCAAGAGTTTAAGGTCAACCATCTAGCATAGCAACACCCTCCAGTAACCACAAAGCAACATCCTTGAAAACACCTTTGACGACGTACTAGCTACCCTTACACTCGAACACCCCTGGCAACCACATAGCAACGCCCTTTGAAACACCGAGCACACCTGGAAACCAACTGACACACGTACAGTAGCAGCCACATAGCAACATCCTGAAAACACAGCAACACCCTTTGCAAACTCCTAGCACACCCTGGCAACCACATAGCAACACCTTTGCAGACCACCCAAGCATACCCTGGCAACCATGTAGCAACACCCGTAAGCAACCGCCCAGCATACCCTGGCAACCACATAGCAACACCCTCGACAAGCCACCCAGCATACCCTGGCAACCGTATGGCAACGCCTTTCCAGAAACACCTAACATACCCTGGCAACCATATAGCAACACCCTGGTAACCACCCATCATACCCTGGACCAGATATCAACACCCGATGCAACCACCCAGGGCATGCCCTGGCAACCACATAGCAACACCCTTGCAACCACCCCAACATACCCTGGCAACCATCTAGCAAACCCTGGTAACCAACCAGCATACCCTGGCAACAAATATCAACACCCCGTGACCGCAGGCATACCTGAGCCCATCTAGCAACACCCTTGCAACCACCACGACATACCCTGGCAACCACATAGCAACACCCTTGCAACCAGCAAGCAAATCCTGGCAAACCATATAGCAACACCCCTTGCAACCCACCCCAACATACCCTGGCAACCATATAGCAATCCTCCCTGGCAACCACATAGCAACACCCTGGCAACCACCCATCATACCATATTTGATCAAATAAATGCAGTCTTGGTGACCATAAGAGACTTCTTTCAAAAAACATGTTAAAAATGTCCCCGACCCAAACCTTTGACGTAAGTATAAAATGCTGAATGTTATTGTGTTTTATGGCAAAAGTGTACAGAAGCCAGTCCATTATCTAAAGAAAGATGCTCAAGAGCACTTATAAAAAAAGTTTAGATCTGTGATGTGTTAAACATGTATAGTTTGTTTGTTTGTAATGGATGATCTAATTACATTAAATCCAGCTAAAATCAACAAAGCACCAGCGGACTCGAGACTCCCAGACATGCGGTGAGTGAGGAGAACACACACTTCCATCTGCTCAATCACATTCACATGCTGTCTAGGTGGCCGAAGACGTTCTGGTTTCCTGGCGGCGTTCCTGCCGTGTGCGATGGCCAGCGTTAGCTCCGGCCCCTTGGGGAGAAGAGGGGCGTGACGGAGGTGTGGCCAATCGGGCCGGTGGCGGAGCATGAGCTCTAACCAGTGCTCATCCGCAAACCAGTCACACGCAGCCTGCATGAACTCACACAGGTCTGTAACCTCCCTCATTCAATTCCATTCAATTCACTTTATTTCCACAGCGCTTTTCACAATACACATCGTTTCAGAGCAGCTTCACACAAAACAGTCCAGCATTACAATATCAAGTAGTTCTGTGTCTCGAGTGAAGTAATTGTCTAAAGTTACTGTATTTCAGAAATGCACATATATATATATATATATAAAAACACCAGTCAGCGAAAACATTCATCTCATTAAAACAATGTAATAATTTGACCCTGCGTCCGGCCTTCAGGGGGTGACTTTTACTAAAAATGAAATAGAACAATTACTTCTCTTTGTCCAAATGGCATGAGACTTTGTCAACTCCAAAAAAAAAAATGGAATGTGTTGTGAAGAAAAGAAAACCCTTACGGTCTTCGGGGTCTCTGATCAGTCATCGTCATCATCGTCACGAGTGTAGTTTTATTGGAGGCTCGTCTGAGCTGTCGCTGGAGGGCCGATGCTCCTGCTGGAATCACTTCGCCACGACACACACGCCTGCTTCTACCGAGCCAGATGTTCAGACTTTGACCTTGATTCACTGAATCCCTGGTGTTTTGAAGCCTGAGAACTGCAGGATTTTAACTTCCTCACACGTCTCAATAATCTTCACAATTAATATTTGAAGCTTCTTGGACTTTGGTGTGCCAGACAACATGCACTAATCTGACACTCAATCCTAGCAGCCGAAACACAGGTCTTAACTCAGGCAGGATTTGGAAAAGAGCATACATGCTCAACCATTTAAGAGTTTAGGGTCACGGTTCGAATTTTTAAATGTGTGTGTCTCTTCTGCTCACAAGGTTGATTTATATCAGCTTTAACTGTAATGCATCTAATAAAGTTGAACTTAAATACACATATACACCAAATGATGTGTACAGTAAAATTCATAATTACAGCAAAAACATGTCAACACAAATTACATATATTTAAAAAATGTAATGGCTCTATATATAGTCTCTTCTGCTCACCTAAGCTGCATTTATTTGATCAAAAATACAGTAAAATTGTGAAACATTATTCCAATGTAAATCATCTGTTTTGTATGTGAATATACAGTAAAGTATAATTAATTCATCATTACTCCAGTCTTCAGTGTCACATGATCCTCTCACAAATCACTCTAATATGAGGATCTGATGCTCAATAAACATTTATGATTATTATTATTAATGTTGAAAGCTGCTGCTTCATCTTTTTCTAGTTGTGCTCCGTCTCCGTGTAAACTCAGATCCCGGTGATCGGTTTCGAGCGCGCTGAGGGTGGCGCAGCGTCTCTTCTCTCACCAGCAGGGCGGCGCTGTCCGGAGACATGATGGATGTCATATTTGTCACTCACCTGATAGAAAGACTCACACGCCTGGTGGATGATGTCAGAGAGGTGAGAACCGCATCCCATAATGCCTCAACCCATTTAATACATCAGGGATTTCGGAACCATGTTCAGTCAGTGCCAGCACACAGTATCGAAATCTATGAACCGTTTAAGCAAAGGAGCCAAGTCTCTTCTTTATCATTATAGTGGCAGTGTTTTTCTTCAGTTTTATACTGTTTGATGGATTCTTCCTCAGTGCTTCTATCTTGTTTTCCCAGCACCAATATCTAAATATTGTTAAATCAAGAGACATTTGCTGGAGAACGCAAATATCTGTCAAGAAAAATAATCTTGTTTTCCTTTTGAATTAAGTTTGTTTTTCTGGAATCAGGCGGACAGATTATTTTCTTCTTTGATTTAAGTATCACTTAATTTTTATAATTTAATTTAAAAATCACTTTAAATTTTATAATTATATTTTAATTTAAAATCACTTAATTTTATAATTATAATCAATTAATGTTTATAATTTAATTTAAAATCGCTTAATTTTTATATAATTATAATTTAATTTAAAAAATCACTTTATTTTTATAATTATAATTTAATTTAAAATCACTTCATTTTTATAATTATAGTTTAAATTAAAAATCACTTAATTTTTATAATTATATTTTAATTTAAAATCACTTAATTTTTATAATTATAATCAATTTATAATTAATTTATAATTTAATTTATAAATCAATTTATAATTTCAATTTATAATTTAATTTATAATTTAATTTATAATCAATTTATAATTTAATTTATAATCAATTTAAATTTAATTTATAATTCAATTTATAATCATTAATTTAATAATTATAATTTATATAATCAATTATAATTTATAATTATAATTTAATTTAAATATTAATTTATAATCAATTTATAATTAATTTATAATCACTGATTTTTATAATTTTAATTTAAAATCACTGAATTTTTATAATTTTAATTTACAATCACTTAATTTTATAATCAATTGTAAATCAACTGTACTAATTTTATAATTATAATTTAATTTAAAATCAATTATTTTTATAATTCATAATTTAATTTAAAATCAATAATTTATAATATTCAATTAATTCAAATCACTTAATCTTTATAATTATAATTTAATATCACTTAATTTTTATAATTTAATTTAAACTCACTTATAATTTTATAATTATAATTTAATTTAAAATCACTTAATGTTTAATTTCAGAATTTGTTTACATTTCTGGCCATTTGGCATCTCCAGTAAATGTATTTTGATTTAAAAATATTTAGTTAATTTTACACTAGAAAAATATTTATCTTTTTGAATTGCATGTAACATTTCCATTACAGTTTTAACATAAACTAATAAATACTTATACACATACAAATGTCAGTCACATAAATGAAGCAGCTCAGATTTCTGCTATACTGCTAATAATCTGAATCCTATTGCTTGTTCGCACAACTAGCCATATTTTAACCATAAAAAATAACAGTTGCGTATAATTAATAATAAACTATGCCTTGATTTTTTTTAGTGTAGAAATCTGACCTGCTTCGTTTATGCAGAACTGACAAATATGCATCCCGTTACATGTTATTAGTTTGTTTATGTTAAATTCTGTTTAATCCATGGAAATTAATTGCAATTTTAAATGCAACTCAAAAACATAAATCTTAAACGTAGGCCTGAAATCCCTTTAGCAGTGGCGCGAGTGATATGAAGACTGTAGTGATGATATGCTGTGTGTGTCAGTGACGCGGCGCTCTGCTACTGTGCAATTTAGGTGCAATTTGAGTCACTGCACATTGTTATCAGCTATTTTCAGCTTTAAGTGTTATGTACACATGTTCAGTGAACACGTTTAGCATTTTAATAACACTGGCAGATCTCCGACCAGAAGAGCTTTCGGAGGGTGTGAATGAGACTCGCTTTGGGGAAATTTATATTAATTACACAACAGATAAAGAACTGTTCCTTCCATACGTGACCTTCGGGCCAGACACACACTTCACGCCAAGTATGCAAACATTTGCATGCATTTTCAAAAGGTTTTCTATGATTTAAAAGTTGACATTTTACAAGTGAGTTGTGCATTGACAGGGAATCAAACCCTTTGGAAAGCATCAATGCACATGTACTTGGAGAAAGCTTGAGGCGGTGATGTTGATGCTTTTGTTTAAGATGTTGAAGCTGTGTGTTGAATATGATTAGCACAAACTGCTTTAGGTAAATAAAAGCACAGCATGACTTTAACTGTGAAAGCGCACACTTCATTTACAGCCCTTCTGAAACACTAACGGCGTATAGCGAGAGCTTACAGTCAAAGTTACAATAATAGATCAGTTCAAATGCCGTTTAAGGGCTTCAAGGTCACCTAAGAACTGTGAAGATTGCCTCTTTATTCGAGGAAATGAGATATAACCGTCAGTTCTGCTATAGAGACTCATCTTTAATCAAGAATCGCAGCTCTTATAGTTTTTAATGGCTTGTTCAAGACATAAATTCAGTCAATGGAGATGAACTGTGCATGTGATGCTAAAAAGGCTGTTCTTCATCAGTATTTCTGTCTTGTTTTACAGCACAAATATCGAAAACATTCTCAAATCAAGATACAATTACTGGAGAGAAGCAAAGTGTGTAAAATAAAGTGTGTTTATGCTTAAAACAAGAAGAAAAACAATCTGCCAATGGGGTCAGAATAAACTAAAATTACAGGAATAATCTTTTTTTGTTTTCTTCATTTGCTTCTCCAGTAAATGTCTCCTGATTATAATAAAGACGATCTATTCTTGCTTCTAGTAACAGGTTTTCCTGCTTGAATGTTGATTATTCTCCTCATATTCTCCATTGTTGCGGCTCCTCTCTTCCCAGTCTGTCAGTAACGCTCTGTTCACTTCCTGTCTCTATGAAGCCCCTCCTTCTGAAAGCACACTGTGCTCTGATTGGTCAGCAGGATCAGTGTGTTGTGATTGGTCGAGCGCTTCAGAGTGTTTCTGGAATGCCCGCCCCTTCCAAATCCTGCTAGTTTAACACACTACTGACTAACTCAACCAGGCCCCGCCCCTTTATTCTGCGCATTAATTATTATAATGAGGAATATTGTGACGTGTTCCCGTGAGACACTCAAGACTACAGATGTTCAGAAACACTGACACTGATATAGAGAGAACTCACACACACACACACGAGAATTCCAGCATGATGTGTGTGTGTGTGTGTTTCTGTAGTTGGGTGAACATGTGTTCGTCACGGCCAGTCACATGATGCAGGTGGAGGAACACGTTCTCTGGATGGCTCAGAATGAAGCTCGCGCGTGTACACGTATTCGTCCAGTGTGTGGAGCGGATCGCGGATCTCGCGCTCAACGCCAACAACACCGCCATCTCAAAGGTGAAGCTCACACACACTTTCATTCAGACACACTTCATAGGAAAGACGATGCTCTTATTGGCTATACCCGAACCATCTGTGAGCATTCACAGCTGAACACACTCTGAGCAGATTCTGACTTTGCCTCTGATTGGCCATTGGTTCACATGCTCAACAAACCGCTCTGTGATTGTGCTGCAATGTCTAACGCTGTTGTGAATAGAAAAACAGAGTTAGTGTTTAAAAGCAACACTTATCACACTCCAAAACATGCTTTTCTTAGTATTTTTGTCTTGTTTCCAGTCCAATTATCTAAAAATTCTTAAATCAAGATGCATTGACTAGATATGTAAAATGACATTAGAATTATATGAAGAGTTCAGATGCAAAAGCCTCTAAATGCCATTTGAAATTTTCTTCTAAAATGACCATTTTTATCAAGCTTGTATATTTAAGTTCAGTAATTTCACTTAAATGACAATTAATAGGTAATCTTCATTGTCATTTAAGTGAAATTACTGAACTTACATATACAAGCTTGATAAAAATGGTCATTTTAGAAGAAAATTTCAAATGGCACTTCGAGGCTTTTGCATCTGAACTCTTCATATAATTCTAATGTCATTTTACATGAACTCTTCATATCTTGTTTTCCAAAAAAGAAAAAATGAGTTTTTTTCTCACCCCACTGGCTAGATAATTTTGCTTGTTTTAAGTAGTAACTCACTTAATTGATATTATTTTAGATCAGAAAACAATAGTTCTACAGCATTTATTAATATTAGTTTCAACATTTACTGAATACTTTATAAAATCAAAGATTGTATTTGTTAATATAGTTACTGCACTGTGAACTGAACACAATGAACAGCTGGATTATTATTAACTAACATTAACTGTAAGATAGATTGCTCATTGTTAGTTCACGTTAGTAAACACATCAACGAATGTTAACTAATGAACCTTATTGTAAAGTGTTACCACACATTTGCAAGTTTATCTCCCACAATTCTGACTTTCAAGATTTCAAGTAAAGTTATTTTCCATTATGTGCCTTCCATACAAAACACATCCAGCTGATTGATTTAAGAAAAATATGCACTTTAAAAAAAGCCAGAATAAATGTATATATAGCCAATTCAAGCTGCAAAACAATATTATGCATGGAATGCATGCTTCGTTTGATTAAAAGAACATTTATTTTGTGAATTGGCATGAATTCTCTTGAGATTTGCTCATTAAACACTAATGAAAAGAGGTTTGTGCACCGCTGATTTGTTCCCTGATGCATTGTGGGCCGACTGGATTCTAACGTTTGTTAATCTGATGACTAATACTGTACATGCTGTGTGTATCTCAGGTGGGTTTCTACTCCAACGCTGTCAATATTGACGTAATCACCATGTCTGAGCCCCTGGCCTGTTATTGTTGGGATAATGTAGGTTACAGAGCTCGGATCGTTAATGGAGTCTTTGTTTAGACTTTACATTTTCATAATCAGTCCTTGACTCACTTGTACAATGAATGAAGTTTATTTTCCAGCGAGCAATTAGTGAGGAAAGTAGGTCGCATAACATTGTGTGTGTGTGTGTGTGTGTGTAGGTTTCTGCTAACATTGCTCTGGAGGCCCTGATGGTCCCCCCGACTCTCATGGGTTTATTGTGTACGGTGGCTCTACTGCCCCCGGTGGCCGAACCAGGTCACGACGAGAGCGGATCACAGCGCACACACACCCTGCTCAACTTCAGATGTCACTCGGTTAATGTCTCCGGCTCACCCATGGCTCAGCTCAACCAGGTGAGGGTCAACGCTAACCAAACACACTGGCAAAAACTCAAGTAAATCAGAACAGAATAACTGGTTCACTGGTTCTTGAACTGGTTTTACACTGCAAAAATGATTGATTTTTGTCTTGTTTCCAGTCCAAATATCAAAAAATTCTTAAATCAAGATGCATTTACTAAAGTAGGAAAATGCCATAAGATATTACGTCTTGTTTTCTGGGGGAATTAATCCAAATTAAGTGAGTTTGTTGCTCAAAACAAGCAAAATTATCAGCCAATGGGGTGAGAAAAATAATCCTGTTTCTGTTTGAATTAAAAAAAAATCTCACTCCATTAGGAGATAATTTAGCTTGTTTTAAGGAAAATCTAACTTAATTTGGAATTATTCCCCAGAAAACAAGACATCTAATGGCATTTCACTCATCTAGTAAATGATCTTGATTTTAGACATTTGGACTGGAAACAAGACAAAAATACTAAATAAGAAAAGCATTTTTGCAGTGTAAAACCAGTCCAAAAACCAGTGAACCAGTTAATCTGTCCGATTTACATGAATTAAGGCGAGAAACGTCATGTTTGTCTAACACAGGCGCTGGTCTATTTTGCTTTCATAACAGCGTCTACTTTCAGACGAAGTGCAAAGAAAACTTCCAATGTTTTTATTTTATTGTATTTTATTAATTTGCATCTGTATATATTCAATTTACAGGCGTGAGTTTGAGTCAGAAATCTCCATTTCACACACACACGCACGCACACACACACACACACACACACACCAAGCTCTACAGTTTTATTGTCTGAAGGTTCTTTCATTTATCATCCGTCTGGTTTATTTCCTGAAATGTTTTCATTTTTCTGGTTTATTTTCAAAATCCGCTCTATAAAAACCTTCAACTCTAGTATGTCTTCATTGTTTTTTCAAATCTGGTTTTATCCAATGTTCAGATTTCTGTTCGTGAATTGTATGCATATTTAAGTAGCTAACGCATCATTTGCACATTTAAACATTTCACATCGTGTCTTGCCTTAAAATAATTAACCATTTACACATTTAAAATACTTTTAATTAAATAATCTAATTCTGATTCCCTAAGTGCTTCAATGAGAAAATAATTTATTTAAATGTTTTTATAATGTTTCACAATTTTATAATTAGACATATTTTAAATTATAAATATTGTTTTTAAATGTTTTATTCTCCTGGTTATATGAACAGTTATTATGTCTTTGTTTCTCCGGTCAAATGGTTAAAAGAACTATGAATTTTTAAACTCACTTAGGCTGTATTTATTTGATCAAAAATACGGTCATTTTTTAAAATATTATTGTAATGTAAATCATCTGTTTTCTATGTGAATATACAGTAAAGTGTAATTTATTCCTGTGATCAAAGCTGGATTTTCAGCATCATTACTCCAGTCTTCAGTGTCACATGATCCTTCATAAATCACTCTAAAATGCTATAAATATATATTAAATATTGAAATATTAGATTAAATTTATAAATATATTACAAGCTTTATATCAAATAAATTCAGTCTTTGCGAACAGATATTAAAAAATTCTAATTATTCCAAACGTGTACGAACACACTCTGTTTATTTGTTTACCTGCATATCATGTGACCATTAACTGACATCAAAGAACTCTGATCATGCAAATATGTCTTTAAATGATTGAATTATAGATAAAAATATCAAGGGAACTTCAAGCAATTATTTTAGCTCAAAGGAGTTCGGCTGACGAAAACCGTTTGCACATATATTCTGACTGATAGTTCTGGATTGTTCTATGATAATTATGTTGTGTGTGTAGAACATGTACATTAAGTGTATCTTTAGTTGAGCTCATGATGGAGAAGAACATTGGTCTAATGAGGAGCAACAGTGAAGTTCACTATGAATCACATAAGCGCTGGAGGCTGATCTGGTGTGTGTGTGTGTGTGAATCAGTCTCAGGATCTGGTTAACTGATCATCATTCTGCCCTAGTGCACACTAACAAGTGAACGACCCGCTGCTTTCTATTTGGAATACATTTTGATCAGGACTTTATTTGCCGGCGGAGTGTCAGAGTTGCCTCTGGGAGATTTAGATCATTCGTAATGATCACATCATTCACACAGTTTTATATAACGTTTAAATCAAATATTACGAAGTTCATGTTGTCACTTGTCGGCCCTTACAGGAAACGTTCAGCCGAAAATGAAACTCCAAGGCCGCGTCCCAATTCGCTTACTTATACTACGCCCTGAAAGTATGAACTCTTTTTGTGAAGAAAAATGACATATTTTTAGTGTGTAGCAAAAGAGTAGGCAAGCTTTGAGACATACAAATTATTTAAATATATATATATATATATATATATATATACAAAATATTGTATGCATATTTTATTATATAATATATTATACAATCTTAATATATTATTTAAATATAAATACATACATATTAATCTAAATATATTTTAAAATTGGAAATATGTTTTTCTCTTTAAATGTTTATCTAAATTTGTAAATATATTTCCTTATATAAATATAATTAATATATATATATATATATATATATATATACACAAAATATATATATATATATATACATATATATATATATATATATATATATATATATATATATATATATATATATATATATATATATATACTTAACCAGTCTTTTTCATTTTTACAGCATTGAAAGGTTTAAGCAAAATACATTTTACACATACATTTGAAATATATTCTGGCTACAACAATTTCTTGTTGTGTGTAAGGTTTTTTGGTGTGTGTCCATGCATCTGTGAGGTTTATGCGATGTGATGTGTGTGTGTTCCTCTCCTCCTCTGTTTGTTCCTGTGTCTGTGTGTTTATGCTGTTGCATCTACAGAACTGCATTAAAGATGTATTGCGCATCTCTGACACACACTCACCTGCGTCAAGCTGACAGAGAAACGCCTCTGAATGCTAAACCACTGGAAGTGTTTCATCGCCGCCGCGTAGAGAGAGAGAGAGAGAGAGAGAGAGAGAGAGAGAGAGTCAGTCTGTAATGGATCACACTGAGTAAGTGTAAAGAGACAGATCGACAGCTAAAGCATCGACTCTGACCCGTCTGACCCGTGAGGGCGGAATAAAACACGACAGTTCATGTGAACTCCAGGCTTCTCTATAATCAGCATCTGTTGCTTTGACTGGGTCATGCTCTGGTTTTTATTTTCACTGGTAAAATGATGTAGCCATACACCAGTCCATTTGTGTATGCAAATGATATTGTCCTCATACTGACAATATTTAGACTTCCAGAAGTAGCTAATTCATGTCCGGAGTCGATTTTAAACTGCGAGGACACAGTTAGTGTGTGTTCTTCAGGCTCTCAGGTGTTGATTTCAGTAAGAGACTGTCTGTGATCTGCAGGAGTGATGCGTGATTCGCTGAGCATGTGTGTGTGTGTGTGTGTGTGTGTGTGTGTGTTTGGCAGCAACTCTCTCCCAGCTAACAGGGAATGTTCTCTCAAAGTTATGAACAAACATTCTTCCAGTAACGTTACTAGAATGTTCATTCCGAATAATGTCCCTAAAACTTTTAACATAAAACCAATATTTATGCTTCGTTCATTGAATGTGTTTAGTAACTGTTTTTTTTTTTAACCACTAGTTTCGGAATGTTCAGAGAACGTTCAAAAGTAACATTCCAGTGATGTTTGAAGAAGGATTGAATGGAATGTCCCCTTAACATTTGCATAAACAAGAATTTTTAAATATATAAAAAAAGTGATTTAGACATTTTAAACAGTCACATTCAGAAATAATGTTCTGAAAACTTCATGGGAACACAGGTATCAGATATAAACAAAAATGTGTTCTAAGAATGATTGCATTCCTATAATATCTGTGTGTGTTTTCACGTCTGTTTATTTGCGTCCTTGTTTGTTTAATTATAGTATTACCACAAATAATGTGTAAAGCAGCTCAGAAAGTTTGATCATGTGATGAGGAATGTGTGTGTTCACATTGAGAATCTCTAACACAACTTGACCCATTTCTTTCTGAGCTCTAGATGAGAAGTGTGTGAGTTTCACCAGGACCTTTTTCTCAGAAGGAACATCTGAGGAGCCATTTAATCAAATCGAGAATGTGAAGTATTAAATGGTTCTTAATCGTCAAAGTCCCTCTTTCTCATTCTAGCTTAATCAAATCTAAGCAAAATAATACAATACACTTATGAAACACACATCACACTGGCTACGTTTACAAGCAACCAAACGAGTTTTACTGCGTGATCACTGTAAAACGGTTTATATGCTCATCGCTCTCCAAATCGTAACCAGAAACTGATATCAGGCTGAGTCTGCTGTTTAAAATAATGGACCGATGTAGGAGAATGGTTATTTTGCGTAAACAGTGGGAAACTCTACAGTAGGTGGACAACCAGAGCGTCGTTTACCGCCCGGCAAGTGACCAGCCGTATACAAAAATCAACCAGCCGTATTTCAAAGTCAGTTGCGAAATGACCACCAGGTGGCGCAAAGGGCCATTTGGCGAAAGCAAAACGTAATTATGTAAAAGTAGCCTACATTTTTAAATAGAATAGCTAGCCGCGGCGCAGCTGTAGATTACACAAAAAACGAACACTTTTCAAAGTCTGTGATTGTAGCGCCTCTTAGCGGCCAAAGGCAGCAAATACACCTCAACTTTTACCGCCGCGCAAACCTGCGGCGGTAAAAACCACATTCTGGTTGTCTACCTACTGTATATTCACACATGTGTCAAAAATAAATCCTGATTTGAAGCTTGCGACATATAAACACACATCAACCCGATCACATGTTCAGCGTTCATGTAAACACAACATTCAGATTCATCAATCAGAGTCAATTCAGTCCGATTGAAACAAAAGTATTGTATGCATCTGATATATTCTCTTCAAAGCTCAAATCTCATTATGTGTTAATTCTCTCAGTCATGAATGAGCTCTACATGATCTCAGACGAGTTACTTTTCTCATCCACACTTCCAAAAACGAGGAAGGACGTTTGCTAATTGCCCTGCAATCTGTGTGTATGAGGCTCATCTGTGGGCTTCAATTAAAACTCGGAGATGAAGCCGATCAGCAGAATCCCGAGCCGGAGCGTTCAGGGTCACTAATTACCTCTAAAACACCTCGTTACATTAAACTGGGAATACCGCTGGGAATAACTCACTCACAGCCTGTGTCTGGGAGAGTTTGTGTGTGAAGGCTGGAATATACGACTTTTGCTCAGATATGAGATCTAGGTGAGTTGGCAGTAGCTGCCGAATGTCCAAAATGATCTCGTATATCTATAGCACGAATTGTAGACGCAAGCAATTGTATATGCAAACGTACTTTTTATGTGCATATGATGCGCTCTGTAAACCCCTTGGGCCGGATCAGTGGTGTGTAGTATCTGTGTATTACTAGTTGAGCATGCGAAAATAAAACTGCGTTTCATATGCACTACTGATTTACAGTAGTGTTTCTCTGAGATTTACAGTAGTGTTTCTCTGAGATTTACAGTAGTGTTTCTTCGAGATTTTCTGAGATTTACAGTAGTGTTTCTCTGTGATTTACAGTAGTGTTTCTCTGAGATTTACAGTAGTGTTTCTCTGAGATTTACAGTAGTGTTTCTCTGAGATTTACAGTAGTGTTTCTCTGAGATTTACAGTAGTGTTTCTCTGTGATTTACAGTAGTGTTTCTCTGAGATTTACAGTAGTGTTTCTCTGAGATTTACAGTAGTGTTTCTCTGAGATTTACAGTAGTGTTTCTCTGAGATTTACAGTAGTGTTTCTCTGTGATTTACAGTAGTGTTTCTCTGAGATTTACAGTAGTGTTTCTCTGAGATTTACAGTAGTGTTTTCTCTGAGATTTACAGTAGTGTTTCTCTGTGATTTACAGTAGTGTTTCTCTGAGATTTACAGTAGTGTTTCTCTGAGATTTACAGTAGTGTTTCTCTGTGATTTACAGTAGTGTTTCTCTACTGGCGTCTGTTTCGGAGACACTGTTACAAAATGAGAAATATCTGCACTTCTGAAGATTATTTCACTGAAGATTAATGCGCTTTTGACCTGAATTTGTCTTATTTGCCAAACCCAAACCCATGAGCATTAATGTGCGCTGGATTAACATGGGCTGAACGTGCCATATTTGACAAATGAAAAAGCTGTTTGAGTGTTTGAGGTTTTGTGAGAGATGTGTGTGTGTGTTTCTCGCTAGACAGGTGTCACATGTGCCCCGATTCTGATGGACACTGTACGAGTCCAAACATCACCAGAGAGGGTTTAATCTTCTTCATTTTGACCACACACACACACACACACATTCTCACATCTACTCTCTCTCTCCAACACACACACTCTCTCTCCACACACATACACCCCTCTCTCTCTCACACACACACACTCTCACACACACACACACACACACACACACACTAGTACCAGCTGGACAAGCCAAAAACATGCAGGACTTTAATGCTTAAACACACACACACACACATATATTTTGTTGTTGTTGTCCATATGGTGTTTTACTCTAAACTGAATTTGCTTTTATCTCTAGCCCAGATGTCAGTGCAATTTGTACAATTGATGGTGTAAATCAACAAGCATGTTCTAATTCTAGGACTGTTTTTAGTAAAATAAAACTATTAATAATGTTTTGAATGAAAACACACATGACAGCCGATGAAGCGCCATCACATCAACTCCAGAATACACTGACCTCTGTCTTAAAGCTCAAATCAGTGTGATTATCACATCATCTTAAAGAGAGGATTCAGTCTTCTGATGGAGGGATGAGCTCAGAACTGATCCGCCGATAACAGAAAATAATACGAGATAAGGAGGGAATAAAACGAGAGCTTGAAATGAAGGAGGAAGAGAAACTCTTGAACTCCTGTACTCTCTGTCTTCTGTATGTAGTGACTGTAAAAGCACGTCTTTATCATCTCCTCTCGCTCTGTCAGATGTAAAGGACTCGAGTCTCTTTGACTGCAGAAAAGACAGCGAGACACTGAGATCATTCTTAACAGCCACAGATGTAGAAATACAGGATTACAAGAAGCGGCGTGAGAGTTAATCTGTCTGAGACGGCTCCGTCGATACTCCACTGAACTGGCTAAAGCAGTGACAGAAGTGTAAAAACATTGTACTTTATTAAGGCGTAACTATGAATAGATAAGAATTATGGTGTATTATAACTGGTTACAATGCAGAAGTACACTGTAAAACAAATTGCCAGTAACTTACTGTAGATTGAAATTGATGAATATTTACTGGCAACCGTTTGTTCAAAGTTAAATGAACATTAAACATTAACAAGTCTTTGTCTTTACAGAATAAAACTACAAAAATCTAATGCAAAGCATTCTGGGAACCAGAAATCTTCATCAACCTTTTTCAGTTTTTTTTTTTTCAGATTTTGGTTCCCAGAATGCTTTGCATGAGGCTGTTAATTAAGTTTTATTCTGTAAAGATAAAGTCATTTTACTTTGAAAAACTGTTGCCAGTAAATAACAATAATTTAAATCTACAGTCAAGTTGCCAGTAATACTGTAATTTCTACAGATTTTTTTTTACAGTGTAATGCATTAAAATCTCTATTCTCTAGTCTCTATTCTGGCTGTGTTTGTAGAACCTGCTCTGTAAAAAAATAGTGTGGAGGCAATAAGAAAGGTTTTAACCGTATTCTCATCAGTATTTAACTTAAAAACACTGTCGCTTACATATATTCTTTGAAATCAGGCTATTAAAATGCAATATTTAAACTAGACTCCAGTTAGGACCAGTATCATCTCTGTTTTTAACAATAAAGCGTTAGCATTCATTTACTGCTCTATAAAACACTTTATATATGCCATTTAATGCTTCTATATGAGAATTTATAGAAAATGAGCACAATGCCAAGAAACAAGTGTGTGAACTTTTATGGAGGAAATGTTTATGGAGCATTTCTGCATGCTTTATTATAATTCACACTATGTTGCGTCTTCATATTTATACTTCTTCATAGCTCTTCTTAACACACATTCTGTTAAATAAGGATTTGAGCATATGGTGAATGACAGTAAAGATTATTTTGAACATGTTTACCCAGTGCATGACTGAAACATCTGCTCAAGACACATCTTGCATCGACTCTCTTTTCATCTGGTTTGATTCAATTGGTTTTAATTGGTTAATCTTCAGAACAGTTCCTGGTGTAATATATAAATCTTGAAAATGACAGCATGTCTTAATAGCATTTCAGTAAGTGAGATGGCTCAAGTTTAGGAATTGTTTATTTGTTTGCCTGATTTTAACATAATTATGAATTAATAAAACAAGAGGCAAAACTCTTCCTGACTTTGTTTAAGCTTCATTCAAATGCCATTAAATATCACAACATTTTCATTGAACGTCAAGATATACTCAACTATAATTTTTAATGGGAGGATGATTCCGTATATTTTATGACTTCCCAGTTATAGATCACATCAATGGTATTTCTATCCACAATGTTCATGTTCATCAGATTATGAATCTTGTGAGATGAGAACAATCACACTATAGAGGACAATTGAAAGGGCTAAAAGAAATATATTTAAACACAGTTTGAATAGATAATATTATGTTTAAGTAATCTGGGTTTACTCAATTTACTTTACTGGCTGGTCAAATTAAGAAATAGAAGAGGACAAGCATATTTATTAACCAATTAATTAATTTACTTTTTTTATGGACTTTTCTTGGGGGACTTTTATTTTGAACAGGTGTGTGTTTGAGGCCTAGTTTTGCTTCTCTTAAATAATACAGTCACTGTAATTTTTGTAAATGGATAATCTCGAGATGGATTTTCATGCATCTTTGTGAAATAATCTTGGGAAACTGAACTTGGAGGATTTTAAGAGACGGGAATGACACTAACCCGATGAGATCAGTGTGTGTGTGTGTTCACTGTGAAGGGAATGATGTTAATAGGTTGAGATTGGACCGGTTTGATTCTATGATTTACAGGAATGGATGTGTTTGTAGTTGTTAATGATTAGTGAGAATTCATCAATCAAGCATCTAATAAGGATTTGAGTGGCTCTTATTTTGTGTGTTGATCCTGTCGTTGTGAAGGCTTGCTAATAGTTGATGGTTTGATCCCGAAACGCTCCTTGTTTTGTGATTTTCTTGTGATTTACTGCACTCCGTCTGACGGCACAGCCGGTCTCCAGAGCATGTGTGATGAGTGCTGGTTTCAGTTAGCGCTAGTTCAGTTTATTGACTACAACCAAGAGTTTCAGTTTCTCCTCATTAAATAGCTTTGTGTGTGTCTGTCACTGTCTCCTCACATGTTAAATTTCTGTCAGGTGGTGGTTGAACCCGGTATTTTAGCCTATAATTTCCATTTTCAATTATCACATCACCCAATAATTGTGGGACTTTTATTTTGACAGTGCTGAGAATGCGGCGCCAGACCCACAAGAGCATTCAATCTCGTTTAGATCTCTCAAAAAAAAATAATAATATATATATATATATATATATATTTTTTTTTTGAGAAGCCTGTAGGCAAAACAGGCCCAGTTGGTCACCCTATATATATATATATATATATATATACACACACACACACACACACACACAGAGGGTGACCATCTCAGCTCGTTTTCCCAGGACATGTCCTGTTTTCATATAACAATATAACCTTTTTCTTTCCATACAGAGGAGGTATGGTATCCATAACCTACTTTAAATGTATTGAAATTAATAAGGTATCTTTGAGTAAACTTCGAGTATCATCATGAGTAAGCCCATCTGTTTGCCGGGCCGAATGTCCTGGTTTTTGGTTTGACAGCAGGACAAGCCTCACACACTTTCAAGGTCTGCACGCGTGTGTGTGTGTGTGTGTGTGTGTGTGTGTGTGTGTACACTGGAAGCATGAATGATGTATTAGCTGGAAGCCGCTGTAATGAATCTGTCAATGTAGGGATGGAAAGCGTTTGTACGGCCCCCTTTGTATCAATCAGACACACACACACACACACACACACTCTCTCTCGGGAAATCGATCAGCAGAGCCGTGCTTTACAAGCCGCGGGGGTTTAGAGCACGTTCCTCGGCCTCGCTTGTGTTGAGGAGAGGAGGATTGTGGGATTGAAGGCAGTGTTCAGGAGGACTTCATGGAGGAGGAGATGAGGATGCTGGGCTGATGATGATGACTATGATGATGATTAGAATGCTGGGCTGATGATAAGGATGATGAGGATGATGATGGATGATCATGATTCTGATGAGGATGCTGGGCTGATAATGATGATGATAAAGGATGATGATGATGATGATGAGGAGGATGCTGGGCTGATGAGATGATGATGATGATGATGATAGAGGATGATGATGATGAGGATGCTGGGCTGATGATGATGATGATGATGATGATGATGAGGATGACTGGGCTGATGAGGATGATGATGATGATGATGAGGATGATGATGATGATGATGATGATGATGATGATGAGGATGATGATGATGATGATGATGATGAGATGATGATGATGAGGATGATGATGATGATGATGATGATGGATGATGATGATGATGATGATGATGATGAGATGATGATGGATGATGATGATGATGGATGATGATGAGGATGATGATGATGATGAGATGATGGATGATGATGAGGATGATGATGAGGATGATGATGATGATGAGATGATGATGATGATGATGATGATGATGATGGATGATGATGAGGATGCTGGGCTGATGAGGATGATGATAAAGGATGATGATGAAGGATGATGAGATGATGATGAGGATGCTGGTCTGATGATGAGGATGATGATAAAGGATGATGATGATGATGAGAGAGATGCTGGGCTGATAATGATGATGATAAAGGATGATGATGAGGATGCTGGGCTGATGAGTGATGATGATGATGATGATGATGAGGAGGATGATGAGGATGCTGGGCTTCATTTAGAAGCATCTGGATGACATCATCAGACATTAAAATGTTCTTCATTTCATGATGGTTCTGGATCACAGATGATACTGCATGATCTCAACTGACTCGTTTATCTCTTAATCGAGCAAATTCTGTAACATTTATTGAAAAATGACTTGTGAATATAGTTGGAGAGAAAACGGTATTATGATAAACTGCATCCTTTTTTATGACTTATGCATTTATGAATTCATTCAGCATCAGCTTTATTCATCATCCACTGCAGAAACAATTTCACCTCTAATTCAACTTGACTTGCATTACAAGTGTATCAGCCTGACTGTGCAAGACATCTCAACTCATTGTTTTTAAATCATGTCTTGTCTGAATCTTGTACAACTTCATTTATTAAGTTCAAATTGATTAATTTGAGTTAAAGCTGGGAAATGCAGATGTAAAATATTTGTTTGAGATTAATTTAATTTTTTAATAATTAAATGACACATTCAAATGTTCATGGCTCTCTGATGTCAAAAATAATTTAATAATTAATAATAAAAATAATTTGACTAATTATAAAAAAATAAATTACATTTATTAATTACAATTGTAATGTAAAATAAAAAAAATACAGCACATTTATTATTTATTAATAAAAACAGCAAGTCTTGTATTTGATAATCGCACTGAATCTTGATAATAAACCCAAATGTATTTATTCATATTTTACATTAAATCAAATTCATTATATTAGCTTTACATCAACTCACAAACACCCAGAGTAATAGAAATAAAATATATTGGCATGATTAATCATATTATCTACAGTGTGGGGCGTTCATGTTTATTAGTATGGAGTACATTGTTCTGATGGGTTTATTGGTGAGATACACTGTGTGTGTGTGTGTGTGTGTGTTTGTGTGTGTGTGTGTGTGTGTGTGTGTGTGTGTGTGTGTGTGTGTGTGTGTGTGTGTGTGTGTGTGTGTGTGTGTGTGTGTGTGTGTGTGTGTGTGTGTGTGTGTGTGTGTGACGTGAGCTGATGGAGAACAGATGAAGGTTGTAGAGATAAGGTCAGAAAATCCAGACTTATAAATATTGACTTAATCCAGTGTTCAAGGTCAGCGTATCGTCCTGAAGAAGACGTCTCTCTCTCCTCAGCGCTCAGAGTCTCTCCAGCTTCAGGAACTCATCTAATGTGTCTCTCTCTGTAGACTGAGCTGAATTAATCTACTAATTAAACTCTTTCTGTGGCTCGTGGTCGTGCACCGGTCCTCTTTTCTCCCTCCACTAGCGGCAGGATCTGAAACAGTGGCTGATGTGCCTTAAAAAGGTTGTTTTCCAATGAGAGCGTATCTGTTCTCCATCAGCCTGAGGAGAAGCTCAAACATTCCCTCAGAACTGCAGAACACACACACACACACTCATCTGACCTCCACCGCTTCAACTACACCTCAGCAACTGTGTCAGAACCTGCCGAAATGAAGAGTTGTGTGTGTATGTGTGTGTGTGTGTGTGAGAGAGTTTGAGTGAGTGAGTGAGTGGGTGACTGAGTATACACATCTCGAGTTCCTCTGAATGATTCTCTGAGTATCGGCTGGTCTGGCTTGGTCTTGTGCTTCGCTTCGGCCCAGTTGTGTCAGTCTTCATTAAGTGTGTGTTGTCTTCAACTGCTCTCGACACACAACACCAGCGTTTATCTGTTGCATGAATCCAATAAAGCCCATCGTGAAGGTCAGTAAAACACTCTTTATAGGGCTGTAAAAATGCAAATGTGAATATAGTTCACCCAAAAGAAAAATTACTGTGACAGAATGTGTGTCAGAACTTACATTAAACTACTATATAATGTTGAATATAATGTATAATAACGTAATTGTGGGAATGTTTGTGTTCTGATAATGCCAGATATCTGATGTTATCATTAAAAGTGTCCTGACATTATTTTAAATATATCTAGTCAGTGACGGAGATCAAGCATATTCGTCTACTAAAATTCAGTATTTTCAGTTTCATAATCATGAATATTGTGTATATGAAGAGTTCAGATGCAAAAGCCTCTAGTGCCATTTGAAATTTTCTTTGAAATGATCATTTTATCAAGCTTGTATATTTAAGTTCAGTAATTTAAATGGCAATGAAGATTACCTATTAATTGTCATTTAAGTGAAATTACTGAACTTAAATATACAAGCTTGATAAAAATGATCATTTTAAAAGAAAATTTCAAATGGCACTTAGAGGCTTTTGCATCTGAACTCTTCATATATTCTGGTATGTTCTCTATTGGCTGTGCTTTGGGTTTCAGCAAGTCCAAGTCTATTCATTCACACACACAATGTAATACCAAATTTAGCTTTTTAATCAACAGTGCATTTTTGTGTTCACTGTATCAGGTGTCTGGAGTATCGCAATAATATCATATCATGTATGTATGGTTAAACTCCGACTCTTTACTCTAAGGATGATTCTTATGAAAAAAAAATGTAATGAAGAGAAAACATATTTTTTGATTTCTGTTAATCAGTTATCATCATCCAGGAGCTCTTCGAGGTGAATTCTGAACCGAGAATCGATTTAAAGAGGTGTGTCAGTCTGACAGTATTAATAAGTACCCATAATCACCGTTCTGAACAGCAGACGAGATCTTCGAACGAGCTGCTCCGTCCATGAGAATCGAGGACGTGAGTCTGCAGATGTTCTCTGTACTTTAGTTCTGTGCATTACACAGCCAAATTAATACATTAGAAATCTTTTATAATGCATTATGTATAAAGGCTTTAAAGTGTTAGTGAAAGTTAAAATCAGAGGTTGTTTGTTAAAGCTTTTTAGGGGTTTTAAGGAAAGCTTCCCACAGCCTCATTTACACTCTTCTCGAGATATTCCCTTTCATGTAGTGTGTAATAGAGCTGTTAGTGAATGTAAAATATCTACAAAGTTTCATACATCAAAGTGCATGATAAATAAAGTTATTGTCTCCAAAGAATAACCACCCTAACCTTGAAACAAGCCACCGTATTTGTAACATATTTACGAAATTCCTTAACTATTTGCATAATGCCAGTTTATGGAATTTTGTGGCTCAACAGTTCTTTTTGCTCTGCCTCAAAACACTGGATCTTACCTGAGATTTTACCTGATTTGCATAATGCCAGCCCATTGGCTGCCTGCTTTGCCTCGCTTCAAACACATCAAGTTTCTGAGGCTGGTTTGTGAGCTGTATCTGCATAATGCCAGCCCATTGGCTGCCTGCTTTGACCTGCCCTCTTAACCACTGTAGTTTACCTGAGACTGGTTTGTAGCTAATTTGCATAATGCCAGTCCATTGGCTGACTGCTTTGCCCCGCCCTCAAACACTCAGACTGGAGAGTTTGGTCAGTGTTGTTTGTGTGGAGAAGACACTGTTTTCTGCTGACAAAGCAAATCTATTTGATGAGATCGATACGGCAAATCCACGCCAGCGTTACTGTTCAGTTGCTCTTCAGATATGATAATGAGCGTTGACCAATCAGAGCAGAGCAGCTCTCAGAGAGGCGCGAGCTTAGAGAAGCACTCCAAACGAAGTGTTTCAGACTCAGAGAGGAAAGAGCTGACGCTGCAGTGGAGATCAGGAGGAAATAAAGTGATTCTGACATTAGATGTGTGTGTGAACCTGTTATAGGAGACGCTACAACAACATTAGGAACATTTAATAGCACTCAGTTCCGGATGAGAATTTAAATTTCATTCATTAAGTGAATTGAGTTTTTCTTTCAGAATAATAAGCGCTGGTAAATCGTGCATTAAGTCGTGATTTGATTTTGACACTGAGAGTTGTTTGTTTGCATTGGTAGGAGCTCAGCTGTAAGTTTTCACGTCTCGTTCGCTGATGAAACCCTTCGAGATTCTCAGGACTTTTGGACCTGTTCAAGAAAATAGATTCAGGGGAAAACAATAAGCACATTACAGATCCAATATCAGGATGAGACTTTGATGAGGCTTCTGGTAGTCACATGAAAGAGATGTGGAGCATAAATAATGGACTGAGTGTTGAAGAAACGTCAAGCGTGACACAGCTGATCATGTAGATATCGAGATCTCTTAAAATCATCATGATCACACTACTCTCACTATATCTGTGTGTGAATCAGTGATACTGTTGGTGTTTAATCATTTAAATTAGTTTTAAAATTAATTCAATTTACTTATTCATTTATTAAAATATATACATACTTTTAGCAATTTTTCTGTTTTTAATTCAATTAATCTTGTTTTTTAAATATGTCTAGTTTTTATTAATTTTATTTCAGTTTTAGTATTTTTTTATATTTTCTGTTATATTTTCCATTTGAGTTAAAGTATTTTTTAAAATATTTTATTGTTAGTTTTTATTTTCATTTTGTTTTTAATTTTTAGTTTAAATTTCAGTAGTTTAAAAATGTCTATATATTTTTTTTTCCATTTTAGGTCTTTTTATTTTCTACTTTTATTTATTATATATTTTTGTATTAATTTTCTAAATATGTCTATAGTATTCATTCATTTAATTTTTAGAATTATTTATTTATTTATTCTTATTTTAATTAAAAAATAATAATTTTAAAATAATTAAAATAATTTAGTTTAAATCCTTTTTTACTAGTTGAAGAAAAACTACAAATATTTTATTATTACTCTACATAAAATTAAACTAAATGAAAATTTTAAAAAATGTTGGCTCTGCAACTATAGCTGAAATAAAGTGAGCTTAATTTTTTTCTGTTTTATTACTTACTCTATTTCAAGTTTATGGTTTTAGTTAACTATAGTAACCCTGTACTTTATACTGTACACACATATTTATGCATAAATGCTTTTTGGTTGAAATGTGCATCATAAAACAGATGATTTTGATTGGATAAGTCATGCTTGATTTCATTGTAAAACTAAATGAATGCAGCGAGTCGTTATATTGCTTGACAAGAGCGTGACAGCCTGTGGTTAATCAGCTAGATACTTTAATTATTACTGCTGTTAATTGCACTGTATTGAGCATTAGCATCTTGTATTTCTATTACTCCTGAATTACTGTAATGCACTTTTATTTATATACTTTGATTTATTGACCTATTTGATCAGACTGCCAAGAGTTGTATTGAATCTGAATGCAAAGTAACTGTATTTTAGAGATAATAGCCCACAAAAAAAGAGAGAAAAAAACCTTCTTCAAAAGCCTGATGATCATATTGATGATTTCCTGAAAGTCCAACAGGGATTATGCACAGATAATTCTCAATCAAACACTCACAAGTGAAGGTCTGGTGATGAATGATGTTCCTGCAGTGAATCTGCTTCATCACGTCTGACTCTGAACACAGTAATGATTGATAAAGCCCATGAAAGCACTGGTATCTGTGGGAATTAATGACAGAAGACTTCTTTAAATAAACCGTGAGGTTCATCCATCCTGTTGCATGGCTGGGTTTCTCCGGCTTCATCTCTCACGCCGAGTCTTTAGTCCTCTAATGAAACGCAAGAGTAACCGAGTTCACGTCTTCCTTTGAAACTAAATGAAGTGGAAAACCCTGAAACGTCTGGAGCTTCTTTGTGTGACTTTCTGTTTAACATTCTGAACATAAAGAAACTAAGACAGCCATAAAATGTTTAATTTACAGTTAAAATCTTAAAGTTTTTTGGCTTGTGTTACACTACTAAAAAATGCTGTGTTATTTGAACCCAAATCTGGGTTAAATATGGACAAACCCAAATGTTGGGTTAAAAATGTAATTAAAAATGTGCAGTTGAAAGTGAAAGTTGAAGTTGGGTTAAAATTTAAAATGACATTTTTAACCCAACATTTGGGTTTGTCCATTATTTATGGACGGCTTTATCGAACTCAATGGCTCTGAGCAATGACGTAAACCAAACACTATTGGCTATTTTTGTAAAGGGGAGGAGCTTCTCTATGCCCCACCCCCTCTTCCTGTTTCAGTGGATATTGTCAACAGTTGAATAATGCTGCACGCTTCAGTGGGACTTTAAATACCTGTCACAGTGAAATATAGTATTAATATTTCTTATTTTGTATTTAGTCACTTTTATTTTGTAAAATAATAATAATAATACATAATTATTATTATTATTATTATTATATCCCATTTAACTATAAAATCACAATTTGGTCATATTGTTCAAACCTGGAAATTTGTTCAAAACATATTTTAAATCATAGTTATAATTTATATCACCAAAATCATAATTTTTTTTCCAACCATAAATATTACTTTTGTAATGTAAAAAAAAAAAAAAATTCTGTAACATATTGCAATAGTAATTTTTTTTTTTCATTTAAATAATTATAATAATAACACTTCATATTGATATATAAAATCACAATTTTTGGCCAAATTTTGGAATCTGGAATTGTTTTAAATTTCTTTTTAATCTGTCACTTTTTGTCAGCCATAAATATTAGTATATTGTAACAGTTATGTATTTCTTGTTTGTATTTATTTAGTATTTTTATATTTCTATTTAACAATAATAATAATAATAATCAGAAAATTTGCAATTCGATCCACCCCTGAAATCACACTATGGTATAAATCGTTTAATAAAGTTTTGCAGCATACATTTGCATAATTATTTGGACTTATTGTACCATAGTGAGTTGCAATGGCGTTGTTTCAAAGTATTTCGAAGTGATTTGTACAAACTCTACATTCAGACATGAACGATTCTTCAATGATTGAAAGATTCAGATGCAGAGTTTTGCCCATAAAACACATGGAAAAATCCCACGAGTGTGTTAGTAATTCACATTTACATTTTCACATTTACAATTCACATTTACATTTTCAAAGAATGTCCAAATCTAATTTTCTAATATTCTGTGTGAAATCTCCTCTTTAATCCAGATTTGTACTGGTAGAGCGGCCAGTTGGCATGACAACGCTTTATTATCTTTCTGTGAGTTATGCAACATGAATTCCTCAAAAGAAAGCGAGTTTGTAAAAGAGTGTTTGATTTGGACGCACGCGGCTCGGCTTCATGATTCTGTCGTGTTCCTCAAACCCCACGGCTTCACATCCACGGCAGTTTAAAGTGTGTTAGATAAAGAGCCAGGACTGAATCACACTCTAAACACACAATGGGTCGTTTCAACCCAAATTTGGGTCAAATATGGACAAACCCAGCCGTTTAACCCAAAATTTGATTAAAACAACCCATGTTTGTTATAGTGTGTAGGGTGTATTTGAACGCTTGTTTCTCTCTGGCGGTGTTTCTGCATCATAAACCTCTAGTTCTCCAGTTTGAATAATAATAATAATATCTGCATCTGAACTATTCAGTCTCATTGTATTTTGTGATCAGTTCGAGAAAATGTAATATTTGAAGATGAACATATAATGGACTGAAGGAGCTTCGCTTTATGATCCATACATCAGTTGTGTGAGTATCAAATATGATCATCAGGCGTTTGAGGAAGATTTATTTGTTCATCTCTCAATTATCACTGTATTGCATTATTATTATATGTTTTAAAACTACAGAGCTTTGAACATAAAACTAAATCATCTTAAGACATATTATTGACAGATATTGATATGCACTTTATTTAAGTATGCTATACTATTATAAAGATCTCATTACAAGCATCCATATAATTATATGTTTTATATATTATGAATATTAATGTAGTCCTCTAGATGAGCCATTAAAGCCAACAAAAACGAATTAATTAATTTTTTTAATTTTCTCACTATTATTTCCGGCTGTACAGGGTTGATCTGGATATCCGGCATCTTAGTTTCTTTTAAGGTTTTTTCTTTTTAATCTTTGAAACGATGTGCATTATGAAAGTGTGTTAATGCACCGAATAACCTCTTCATATGAAGCGTTGTGTATTGTTTTATAAGAGCGGAAGCATTCTGCGTCCAATGAGAGGAGGTTTATCCGCTGTCCTTGGTGCTGAACTGAAGAGCTGAGGACAATCCACACACACACACACACACACACACACACACACACACACACACACACACACACACACAGATGAGGAGATGTTCCAAAAATAATTTTCGGCCAATATCAAAGCTACCTTTCTTATCCAAAATACTAGAAAAAAATAGTTTTTAATCAGCTTTAATTCATCATTTTTAACAAAAAGTAATGTTTTTGATAAATTTTAATCTGGTTTTAGATCAGGTCACAGCACAGAAAGACTGACTCTAGTAGCAATGCTGCTTTGATTTTGCTAGATCTTAGCTCAGCATTTGATACAGTTGATGATTTAATTTTGGTTGAACGTTTAAGACAATGGGTGGGAATCCAAGGAACTGCTCTAAGCTGGTTTGCCTCCTATCTTTGTAATAGGACCTTTTCTGTTAATATTAGAAACTCTTCATCATCAACAGCCTCGATCACATGCGGGGTCCCTCAAGGCTCTGTTCTAGGACCAGTATTATTTTCAATGTATACGCTTCCCCTTGGTTCCATTTTTAAGAAATATAGCATTTCATATCATTTTTATGCTGATGACACCCAGATGTATATTGCCCATAAAGCATGGAGATGATAAACCCGTGAAAACACTTTTAAGTGTCTAAAAGAGGTAAAATCTTGGATGAATAATAACTTTCTCCAGTTAAATAAGGATAAAACAGAAATAATTATTTTTGGCTGGAAAACTAGGACCTCAGTCATCAAATTTGAAGACACAGGTTAAGAATGTGGGTTTTATCTTTTGACAGAATTAAAGTTTGATAGACAGATCAATTCGGTGGTGAAGAATAGTTTCTTTCAATTGTGAAATATAGCTAAACTTAAATCTATCCTATCATTCAGTGACCTGGAGAAAGTAATTCATGCTTTTACTTCTCGTGTCTTGATTACTGTAATGTTCTGTATCTGGGTGTAAGTCAGTCTCTCTGTCACGTCTTCAGCGAGTTACAAAATGCAGCAGCAAGGTTGTTGACAAACACAAAGAAGAGGGATCATAGATCCACTATTTTGGCCTCGTTACATGTTAGAATAAAGTACAAGGTACTTTTATATACTTTTAAAGCTTTGCATGGACCGGCACCAAAATATGTGTCTGAACTTATACAGTTTAGTTGCTCACAGAGATCCCTGAGATCACAAAATCAGTCACGCTTAAAAACTAAAGGAGATCGTGCTTTCTCAGTCGCTGCTCCTATAGTTGTGGATTAGGTTACTAATATTCATCAGATCTTCTACTTCTGTTTAAATCTCAGCTTAAGACATATTTGTTTGATGAGGCCTTTGCTGACCGCTAGACTTTGATTTTACATTTATAGTATTTTATTAGTTCTTTATTTTACATTGTATTCTTTCTTGTATTTTATTGTGTTTTATATATAATTTGTTTGAAATTGCACAGCACTTTGGTACACTATGTGTTTTTTAAGGTGCTTTATAAATAAACTTTGATTTGATTCCTGCACATGAACGCAGTGAAGAGCTGAGGACAATTACCACACACACACACACACACACACACACACACACACACACACACACACACACACACACACACACACACACACACACACACAGCAGTGCTGCATTGAAGACTGAGGACGATCCACACACACACACACACACACACACACACACACACACACACACACAACAGCAGTGCTGCATTGAAGAGCTGAGGACGATCCAACACACACACACACACACACACACACAGCAGTGCTGCATTGAAGAGCTGCTGGAATGTAATGTGGACGCTGCAGTGCACTCTGGGTAAAAGTGTGAGTCACGTATGGTAATGGTGTGGTCTCTGAAGAGGTGCTGGTTTTGTGAATGAAACTCTCGCCAGACGACAGACAGAGCGCTGACTGGAGCCTCTGAGATATAGTAGATACACTGGGGACTGTGTTCGTTCGGGGAACGATCTGTGTTTGCTGGGCACACACACACTTTAAGATTAAACACTTACTCACACTCTGTGTGTGTGTGTGTGTGTGAGAGAGAGAGAGAGTGGCGAAAGTGTGTGTGTGAGATGTGTGTGTGTGTGTGAGAGTGTGTGTGTGTGTGAGAGTGTGTGTGTGTGTGAGTGTGTGTGTGTGTGTGTGTGTGTGTGTGTGTGTGTGTGTGTGTGTGTGTGTGTGTGTGTGTGTGTGTGTGTGTGTGTGTGTGTGTGTGTGTGTGTGTGTGTGTGTGTGTGAGTGAGATGCGTGTGATGTGTAGAGTGTGTGTGTGTGTGTGTGTGTGAGAGAGAGATAGAACGTGTTTGAGTGAGACCGTGGAGAGAGAGAGACAGACAGTGAGAGAGTGATGTGTGTAAGGAGAGGAGGTGTGTATGGAGAGAGATAGTGGGTCTGTGTGTGTGTGTGTGTGTGTGTGTGTGTGTGTGTGTGTGTGTGTGTGTGTGTGTGTGTGTGTGTGTGTGTGTGTGTGTGTGTGTGTGTGTGTGTAGATGTAGTGTGTGTGTGTGTGTGTGAGAGAGAGAGAGAGAGAGAGAGATGGCGAGAGAGTGTGTGTGTGTGTGAGAGAGAGAGAGAGAGAGAGAGAGTGTGTGTGTGTGTGTTTGTGAGTGTTAAATACCCAGCACACACAGAATGTTCCACAAATGGCAGTATTTGTGTTGTTTGTTTGTTGTTGTTTTGTTGTTGAGAAACAAATATTAAGTTCTGGAACATTCTTCTTGGGTTTTATTTTTTTGCAACCATAAAATAATGTTTCCAGAATATTGCACCCAGAACACAGATCTGTGTATGTGTACATAACATTTATTTTATTATTTTTACACTATTATTAATTATAATCACCCATCATTTTAAAGGCCAAATTGACATAATTCCCCCTTTGGATCTGCATTAGACACTGACACATGTCTGGCTATTCTAACACACACGAGGATGATGATGATGATGATGGTTTATCAGCCTGCTGCTTTAAGCTGTGTGCTGCTGATGTTGGTCAGGATCATTCCCTCTGCGGCAGACACAGAACAGAGGAGGATAAAGCCCGTTATAACCCCTCTTCCTCCTGTCAGATCTGCGCATCTCCTGCACATGTGTCATAACCCTCTCCCCGTTCCAGAACACGGTGGCCATCGCTTCCATTCATTTCCCGCTGGCTTTCCCCCAGTCTGAGGACAACTCCACCTGTAAGCTGCAGCTCATCGTCTTCCGCAATGGAAAACTCTTCCCATGCACGGGGAATTCGTCAAATCTCGCGGACGATGGGAAGCGCAGGAGCGTTTCGACACCAGTTGCGTTCACCAAATTAGGTAATGCTGCATTTTTTTCATGCATAACCCAGCATATCCACACATAGGCATGCTTTAGTTGTTTTAAATGAAAAAAACGGCATTGCACTGAGATATATTTAGTAATATTGAGACATTAACGTCAAATGCGATTGTGAGAAAACATGCGCGTGCTTGCACGATGTTGCAAACAGTTGCGTTGCATTATTACTCGAGTTCGAGATAAGGTTATTAGTCTGCGCAATTAATCTAATTAGACAATAATGCACGTTCATCCCAGAGTGGAATATAACGCCACAGTCGTGCATGTGTGTGTGAATTGCCAGCTTTCATATGGATTGTGGATGCATCTCTGGAGCACTTGAGGACTTGAGACTGACGCAATGTGTTGCTCTCCGAGATGGGTGTAGCCCGGGAGCCCGTGCAGCCGGTTACCGTCGCTCTCCGGCACTTCTCGTTGGGTGTAGACCCCACCGCAGCATACTGGGATTTTGACCTGCTTGATGGACACGGTGGCTGGCGCGCGGAAGGCTGTCAGATAACCGGCTCCGCGCTCAACACGACCACCATCCACTGCGCGCACCACAAGCAACCTCGCCGTGCTCATGGTAAGAGTCTCGTGCTCGGAGTCTGTGGAGGAGTGTGTGTGTGTGTGTGTGGGTACAGAGCCAAGGAAACACGGCGAACATTCCAAACACACGTGCAAATTTCTTTTTTTTGCAAGGGTAAATGGTGTGAGGTGAGGTGCACGTGACCATTAAAGTGCGAAGGAGACGAGGTGCGAGCAATACTTCAATCTAATTCAATGCATCAAAGCAGCTTTATAGAAATGCATGTTGCATTGCAAATAATGCACATCCAAAATAACACTTTAGTCAAGAAATTTTAAAGAAATGTGTGCTGGATTGTTATTTCTATCTAAAATGGCATGTTTACACTGCAAATAAGCGCCATTAAACTGTGTAAAAAAATAATTCACTGTTTAAATCTACACATATACCATACATGCATTACAAGTGCACGAATAATGTCATCTACATTTTAAAATGTTATATGAATCTAAAACGTGCAACTATGAAAGATTAAATATAAATAACAAGTAAAGATGCGTCATCATTTGACACAGAAGTAAAGCAGCCTCAGAGCCGCCTCAAGTGCGTGTTTTACTCCTGCTTTTATGCAGGACTGGATGTGGAACAGAGCAGCTGAGTAAAGAATCAAACAAGATCCTTCTGGATGAACACAAAATGAGTTTCAGTCTATCCAATCGGGTTTTATTCGATTCTTAAAGGATTCGTGATGTATCCCATTTGGATTGCTTCCAATTATGCTAGAAATACCAATAGAAACCCGCGAGGATTTATTCGACTGTGGGAAGGAGCGCAGAAAGCCCTTATACAACAAGTTTTCCTTAAAGGCACATCGCTGGATTTCCTGCATCATCAGCCCAGTGGTGACCGAACGGAAGTTTAGAGCCGAACCTGTGATGAGTGAGCTGTGTGTGGTTTGAGTAGGCTAAATGAGTAATTTGTGAGTGCGTGTGAGGGCAGTTTGTTCGCCCTCTTCATCCTTCATGGAATCGCGACGGCTTCTTCATGATCTGCACTGGGACTCATGTTGGGAATATCGCCGCGTGGAAGTGATTTAACGAGGATTTTTCCCGCGGAATGGCATCGGATTGCCTGTCAGTGGCGCGAGCTCACGGACGCCGAATGTTCACCGAGGACTGGGACTCCATCGACTGGGAGGTCAGAACGGTTTATCATTCGAAATATGACGTGAATGCTTCTGTTGGGAACGTTCCATCGAACTGTATTGGATTGAATTGTAATAAGTGCGATGCTCAGGGAAACAGCGATGGATGCTGATGATGATGATGATGCACGAGACGTGTGTGTGTGTGTGTGTGGAAAATCAAAGTCGATGTTTTGCATTAGACGACTTTAATCCGGATTTAATTGACTTGCGCGTGAAGATGAGATGCGGTGTGTGTGTGTGTGTGTGGAGAGGACCGAAAAGTGCAGCTGTTCTCGAGATGCTTTAAACTTCACGCGTCAATCGAACGGCTTTTATTGCTTTGCCATTCAAATGCTGTTTATTGTTCAGCTGTGCATGTGAGCTCGTGAAAGAAAGCGCGTGTGTGTGAGAGAGAGAGCTGATGCAGTCACCACACCCGCAGTCCGCAGTGTCTGAGAAAAGAGGCTTTCAACCCGTTCGCGACACACACATACCCCGAGCTCTCCGTGAACGCGGATCTGCTGATCTGGACCTGTTGCTCAGTTTCCTCTTTACTGCAGCTTCAGTTCTGCTGAGATCACTGTGTTCTCCTTCTCCACCAACACACTCAATCCTCTCATGCTGGAGGGATTTCATCTTTTTTACAGTTTATCTAAATCAGAGCCAATCACTGATAGAATATTGGTGCTCTGATAATATGATCAAATCATTTGAATATGATCAAATATTACCCTTTTATCTTAATAAATACCGGTGATAATGGAAAACAGTTTTTTCCAAAGGTTTCTGAAACTGTTTGCTATAGGTATAAACATTAAGAATTGTTTGAATTCAGTTTGAATCAATTTTATGAAAATAACACAAAAAGACAATAACACAATTTTGCTCTGTTTTGTGGAGAAATATGACAAAACTACTGATGATCTACTGTAAAAGTGCATCTGAGATTAAAGCAGTTCAGAAAGCCAACTGGCTTTATGCACAGCTGCACTACTTCCTGAACTTGAGCCAGCTCCTTGTTTCCTGTCTGCCATTATTGGCCAAACTTGATTAATTCAGGTGTGTCTGATTATTGTTGCCGTGAGGTCAGGCACACCTGAACTAATCAATTTGTCCAATAATGGCAGACGGAAAGCAAGGAGCTGGCTTAAGTTCAGAAGTAGTGCAGCTGTGCATAAAGCCAATTGCCTTGATCTGATCTGGGATAAAGCCTTCAATCGCGCATCATACCATGTGTTTATTGACATTGTGATTTACTGGATTTTATTTGTTGTTCGCAACTTCCCATACTATTACAGTGACGCAGACATGCTTGTTTCTGATCAGAGAAATTAGACTTTTCTAATTTTTTTCTATTTCTTCTTTCTTTCTTTTTGGAAAATTGTCTGTTGTGGGTTTGCTGGGTAGCTTTTGCTGTCATATTCTCCATAAAACAGAGCGAAACGTATTATATTCTTCTATCTTTTTGTGTTATTGCATAAAACTGATTAAAATGAAATCCGTATAATGCTTGCATTGTTCAAACTTAAAGCTGCAGTCTGTAACTTTTTTGGGGGTAAAAAATGATCCAGAATACATACTAGAGAAATTACCACAACCAGCCAGTGTTACAACGCTCTCTGCTTGCCGTAGCTCCAGTCAAAGCGTCTTGTAATAATGTTTTTAACTCCAGCGGAACTGGTGGATTTCAGCAGGAGATTTAAGCATGTGTTCGCGTCATTACCGACACACCTGTACACACACACACCTGTACACACACACTTAAACAGGCGCACACTTCTTTGTGGGCACTCTCCATAGGCGTAATGGTTTTTATACTGTACAAACTGTATATTCTATCCCCAGGTTTAACTATACTTGTGGGGACATTTGGTCCATACAATGTAATATAAACAGAAACACACGCACCTGCACACACACACCTGTACACACACACAACTGTACATATAACGAAGAACCATTTTTGGCATATAAATGGCACGAGAAATTAAATTTGTGGTATAGATACATCCTTTCATGAGATTGGACTGAATATTTGGTCATATTCAGATTATTTGATCATATTATCAGAGTAATAATCTAATTATTAAATATATAGAGCTGGTTATCTACGTGTAGACTAAATTAAGAAATGAAGGAAGAGAATAGCAAAGAAATCCATATTTGTGTATGATGTGGGTGTTTCCTGTCCTGGAGTGTGTGGATGTCTTTATCAGCCTTGTGGACTTCTTATATTCAGATAATAATGTTTGCTATATAATACTGATGCACATACAGCTCTGACATTTAGAAGGAACATAATTGGTAGAGGTCGTCGTTAAGTCTTTGCGATGCAGCCATTTTTGTGTGTGTGTGTGTGTGTGTGTGTGGTTGAAGGAGATGTAATCAAGAACAGGTCTGGACTCTGCTGAGGACATGAAGGTTGTGTAATGCACATTCAGCTGTGTGTGTCCTTCACCTTGACATCACCGGTCACACACACCTGCTCCAAGCAACGCCTATCGATTCCACAACTCCTACTCACAGGATAGGCCCTCAATCACAGCGTGTTAGAGAAGCCAATAATGCCTGAACATTCATGTGTTGACATGCAGTGTTTAGAGTTCCTAACGCGAAACCCTCTGAAAATATAGAGCCGTGTAACAATGAAACCATAATGCCATCTTTACTAAAGGAAACTGTGCAAGAATATTTGCTTGTCTATTAAAAAAAAAATAATTTAATTTATGTAATTTATTTCAAGCTTAGCGCCTATGACTGATATGACTCCGAAACACTTCCAGATACGGCTCGAAAACACTCCGAAATGCTCCGATGCCGGTCCCAAAACTTTCTGAAACGCTCTGATACGGCTCTGAAACGCTCTGATATGGCTCTGAAACGCTTCCGAAAATGCTCCGATATGGCTCCAGATATGGCTCTGATACGCTGATGGAAACGCTCCAGATGGCTCTGAAACGCTCACGAAAATGCTCCAATATGGCTCCGAGATGGCTCTGATACGGCTCTGACACGCTCCGAGACGGCTCCGAAACTGCTCTCAAATGTCCCTTTCTTTCTGATATGGCTCGCATTATATGGCTCTGATACGGCTCTGAAACGTTCCAGATGGCTCTGAAACGCTCTCGAAATGCTCCCGATATGGCTCCGATATGGCTCTGATATCCCCGGCTCTGAAACGTTTCCGAAATGCTCTGAAATGCTCGATATGGCTCTGAATTGTCTCTGAAATGGCTCCGAAATGCTCCAAAACTTTCTGAAACGCTCCGATACAGCTCCAAAACGGTCCGATATGGCTCTGATACGGCTCTGAAATGCTCCGAATATGCTCCAGAATCTCTGAAGCGCTCTGATACGGCTCTGAAACGCTCCGATATGGCTCTGAAATGCTCCGAAATGTCTCCATATGGCTCCCGAACGCTCTGACAGCTCTGATACAGAAATGGTCCGATATCGGCTCCTAAACCTTTCAACGCTATTGAGAGCTCTTCAAACGCTCCTACGGCTCTGAAACGCTCCGAAATGCTCCGATACGGCTCCGAAACTTTCTGAAATGCTCCGATACGGTCCAAGTTTCTGAAATGTCTCTGATACGGCTCTGAAACGTTCCAGATATGGCTTGAAACGCTCCAAAATGCTCCGATATGGCTCTGATACGGCTCTGAAACGCTCCAATATGGCTCTGAAATGGCTCCGATATGGCTCCGATATGGGCTCCTATACGGCTCTGAAATGCTCCGAATGCTCCGGGCTTTCTGAAACGCTCCGATACAGCTTCCGAAACGGCTCCAATATGGCTCTGATACGGCTCCTGAAACGCTCCAGATGGGCTCCGAGAAATGCCTGCCGAAATACGGCTCCGATACGGCCCCGAAACGGCTCCTGACAGTATGGCTCCGAAATGCTCCAAACTGTCTGCAACGCATCAGACAGCTCTGACACAGAAACGGTCCGATATGGCTCCAAACCTTTCCGAAACGCTCCGACACCGGCTTCTCGAGACGGCTCCCATACGGCTCCTGAAAATGCCCTCCAGTATGGCTCCGACACGGCTCTCAAAGCTGTCCTAAATGCTCCCAAGACGGCTCCGAAACGGCTCTGAAATGCTCCAGATGGGCTCGGCTTGAAACGCTCCGCAGATATGGCTCTGAAGATTTTAAACGCTCCAAATATGCTCCCAGACGGCTCTTCAGATACGGCTCCCAAACGGCTCCTCAGCATGGCTCTCAAATGTCTCCAAACATGGCTCCGGATGGGCTCCTGTACCTGCTTGAACGGCTCTGATGTTTCCGAAACGCTCCAAAACTCTCTCTCAAACGTTTCCGACAGCTCCAAAAACGGTTCGATGTGGCTCTGATACGGCTCTGAAATGCTCCGATATGGCTCCAAAACTTTCTGAAACGTCTTCCAGATACAGCTCCGAAACTTCTCCAATACGGCTCTGATGCAGCTCTAATACGGCTCCGAAATGCTACGAACGGCTCCGATACTGCTCCAAAACGCACTGCATACCGGCTCCGAAACGCTCCGATACGGCTCTGAAACCACCGGAAGTCATTCATGTATATGTAAATAAAGTTAGCCATACTTAGTATCAGTTTTGTACATGGGTGGGTGATAATATAATATAGTTGACATTTTTAATCTAGTTTACAATATACACGGGTAAAATTAGATATAAGTTATATCCAACTTTATATATACTGTAAAGCTGGGTGATAATAGTTCAATTGTTCAACAATATTATAATTAGTGGAGATTTGCTATATATTGCTTTAAAAGGATACTTCACCCAAAAATGAAAATTCTGTCATCATTTACTCGCCCTCATGTTGTTGCAAACCAGAATTTGTCTGATGACAGAATTTGCATTTTTGGGTGAAGTATCCCTTAAGTAGCGAATGCATGCTGATATGACTACAATAGTTGTATAATTCATTATTAATCTGTTATTTGGTGATTTTGAAGTTTATGAAATGTATATGAGGACCTGAGAAGTTAGAAATGCCTTTATTTTGGTCTGTTTCTCTGTTAGCTTCGGGAATGATTGGTGTTTATCATCAGGATTTTAGATAATCAGCTTTTTTCGACTGTTGAAACTCTGAGATGTGGATTCCTCTGAGTCACGAGTGTTTTCTTTGCCGTGTGTGTAGAGAGAAAGTGAACTGGATGAACACACACTCACAGAAGTGTGTTTAGTTGATATATTGATGCATTACATTAGTGCAGCGTTAGCATGTGTTTCAGGAGATCGGGACGGACGTTATCTCTCTGAGCTACACTGAAGTATTGAGCTGACCATATTTAGTTTTTCTGCGATGGTCTGTATGTCCTGAGATGTTAAACATGCAGGTATAATCGCCAGATCACTTGATTAGCTCTCTTTGTAAAGAATGCATCACTTTGGGGTGATTTTGTTGGGGAGTTCATTTGCATAGTAAATAAAAAATTATAATAATGAAATAGAATTATTGACTTTTTGTGGCAAAATCGAACAATTTAGGGAAAGGCATCACTGTAAAAAATATTCCTTGCAGACATGAAACTAAGATTAGAGTTTGTTTTACAAGAAAATACTGTTAGTTTTCTTCCTCAAAATGTCATGTTTAATTAAATAACACTCGCTGTTATGGAAATTGTTTCTACACTGTTTTTTTTTTCAGTGCATAAGGTATTAAACTACTATCCGTAATATTAAACGTGGTTAAGCAATTATTTATTTTCTTTTTTTTAGATGTGAAAAATGGAGCAAATTTTTAGGTATTTAAAAATGTGGTGTTTAAAAAAAAGTAATTTTCTTTATTCGAGTTTTCATAGGGCACATTCCCACTGTTTTTGATCATGATTTCATTGTGATTGTTACAAATAAAAGATCAAGGAAATTTTTTTTTTATTTTATTATAAAATTACACTACTAATATTTCCATAATTTTTTTGGAACAACGTTTTCTGGTAGAAACAATAATAGTGAATGTTAAAGAATCGCTGTGTGTGTTTTGTAAGTTCATATTCATAAACCGCTTCAGAAAACACAGTTCATCCTTCACCCGTGAGAAACTGACCAATGAGAGATGTCTCTCTCTCTCGGTCACTAACGCCCTGTTGACCTTGTCCAATCAGATCCGATAATTCGACACTGAGCTTTTTCTTCACTGAAGCAAGTTTTGAGTTCTGAGTATTACAGTTTCATACTTCAGTTTGATCTCTAAAGATCAAAGAATTGAATTCCTCCGCACAAAATGTAGTCTCTAAACACAAGTAGTCATAGTTTAATATAATGCACAATATTTTTGAGAGGGAATTTGACAAAGAAACGGCACATCAAGCGTGAAGTTTTAAAGTAGAAGACTGAAATAGTATATTTTCATCTTTTCTTCTAAAAGAAGTGTTTATCCTTAAATTCTTCATGATTATGGCTGTGAAAGCTTGTTTCCGTCCCAGCGCTGGGTTTATTGGTTTAATCTGGTGTATTTCAGCCGTTTGCTGATACTTGTGTTTAAATGCTGATTGTTTGTGAATTATCCGATGAAACCGCCCTCCCACTGGCTTAGATCCATCACTGATTGGCTGTCGTCAGCAGATCGATGGTGTTGGAGCGCCGTTCTTCTGACAGAGCCGCTGATACGGATGTCTTCCACAAATTACGTTCCTTCCACCTTTTGTCATTGGAGTGAGCGATGCGTGTATCTCTGCTGGGAATCTCACAGATGAACCTACACTGAAAAGGTTCTATATAGAACTTTAAAAAGGTTCTATCAGTGCTACACATTTGGAACCCCTGAAATGTTCTATACAGTCTTAAAAAAGGGTTCTATATAGAACTCTGGGGTTCCATACTTGGCTAATAGAACCTTCTACCAAAAAAAGATTGTATATAGAACCATTTTGGAGTTCCATATATGAAGTGGGGGATGGAACCATTTCTGGTTCTAAATAGAGCCATTTCTTCTAAGAGTGTATAGTCGCTTTAATGCACACGTGACTTGTTGAGCGCGTGAGAGACAGAACGGATGAGTTTATTCCTGTGCACAAACGTCACTGAGGATAGTTTTGTTTATTTTAGGTATTTGTTGTGGATTCGTCTGATTTTTGTGATGTTTCAGTGTTCAGATTCATGTTTAGAGTCACTTTGATTGTCATTAACTGCCCAAGTGTCACGATTTGGTCTAGTCATGTGATCCTACCATGTGTCTTGTCATTGGAGAATCTGTCTGTTCATTGTTCACAGCTCTTGTGTATTTAAGTCCTCATGTTTGACGTGTCCTGGTCAAGTATTGTTTTCAGTGAGTCCATGTCCACGGTTTTGTTTCATGTAATGTTTTGATCCTGTTAAATGTTGATTTAGAATAAACCGCACTTGGGTTCTCTCGCTCACAGCTGTCCGACAGTGGATCCTTACACTAACGACTCCTTCTTTTCTTTTCTTTTTCTTTTTTCTATTTATTTATTTCTTCTCCTTGATACTTTCTGACACGTCATAATGTTTAGGGTCAGTTTGAGTAGTTTGACTTGTTTATTTCTGGTGTGTCAATTTAACGTTTAGGCCATTGACTGTCATTGACCACCAAAAGAGTCTTTTTATTATTGTATTATAAATATTTATATTATTATTATTATTATTATTATTATTATATAATATTATATTATTATATTATATATTATTATTATATTATAAATTAAATAATAATATTTATTATTTAATTTAATTTGATATATTTTCAGATACTTTCTGGTGTGTCAGTTTAATCTTTAGGGTCTTGTTGAGTCTCATTTACCTAATGAGTCCTTTTATAAATTTCTGTTTTTTTGCTGTTTTATTTTATTTTATATCAGTAAATATTTTATTTTAGTTTTTATTTTATTTATACTTTGTCACGTCAGTTTAATATTTAGATTTCAGCGATAAATACATATCTGATAAATTTCAACAAGTCATTAGTAGTATGACGACCTATTTTATTTAGCATTGGGGTAAATTGGGTCACTTTTAGTAAGTCCTTGACTACCTGCAAAGGCTTTTTTATTTTCAGATACGTTCTATATGTGTGTCAGTTTTAACACTTACTTTGAGTAAGCAGTTGGTAGTTTGACTAAAGAGTCTTTTGTTTATATTTATTTATTATAGGTTTTATTATATTTGTAGTTACGGCAACCATTTAATCTGAGGGGAAATGTACAGTAATCAGTTGATGATTATCTTAATTAGATTATAGTTGGGGGTGAGATAGGACCCCTACGCCCTCTCAGGGGTTAATTCTGCAATAATGACCTCCTGACTGACGTTATCTCTTTAAATCAAACGAACGCTTTAAACGAAGGGATCGATGACAGGAAGAGAGTGAGTTTAGGCAGATGTGGCCATATATCACTTTTGTGGGTTTTCTCTATCAATAGAGTCCTCTTGCTCCTCTGATGGGATGTGAAATGAGTTTTGCTCAATGTGAATCACAGCCTCCAGAGATACAGTGGATTTGACCTATTGACCTCTGAACAGCTGACCTTTGACCCTAAGTGGTTCGGTCAGAACCGTTTCTAGGGTCCGTTTAATACACGATTACAGTGTGTGCTTCTGCTTAAGTTTGCAATGACGTCGTCAGTTTTTAACATGTATAATTTAACATTTATAAAGAGTTTTAATCTTTATAATTCTTAAATGTATTCTTGTCCACATTGAGCAGATCACAGCTGGGAGATAATATAGTTTCCATGTGGCGACGATATAAACAATCAACCAGATAAGATTTATTATGTAGTAAATATGACTGTTCTGCATACTGTATTTTATTTTATTCCATTTATCTGTATTTTTCACGATTAATCACACTCAAAATAAAAGTTTTTGTTTATATAATATATGTGGGTGCACTGTGTATAATTATTTTATATATATACACACATGCTTGTATATATTTAAGAAATATTTTCATGTATATACTGTATATAGATTTATATATAATTTATATTATATATAAATATAAATATTTTTCTAAAATATACATGCATGTGTGTGTATTTATATATACAAAATAATTATACACAGTGCACCCACATATATTATATAAACACAAACTTTTATTTTGAGTGTGATTAATCTCAATTAATCGTTTGACAGCCCTAGTATTTTTAATAATTTTTATATTATTTTTATTTACATATATATTTTTATAAATATTTTTCGACATATTTTTTAAAAATAATGTAAAGCATCATTATTCTAGTGGTTTTTAGTGTGAAACATGAACATGGTGTTTACGTGGGGATTCATGTTTAAATACTAACGTTCAGTATTTCTGGACACAGTCACACACACACACACACACACACACAATTTCTGCTAATTTCTCGAGTGTGTTCTGCAGATTGAATACACTACATTAAGGATCAGACTTGTTGGGAGTAATGAAGTTTTATTACAGTGACTGGATTGAGTGGAGACCAGCTGATGATGACATTTATGAGTGAAGCTCGTGGCCTTGCCGTGTATGTGTGTGTGTGTGTGTGTGTGTGTGTGTGTGTGTGTGTGTGTGTGTGTGTGTGTGTGTGTGTGTGTGTGTGTGTGTGTGTGTGTGTGTGTGTGTGTGTGTGTGTGTGTGTGTGTGTGTGTGTGTGTGAGGAGTGCTTATGGACTGTTGTATAATTAGAGCAGTAAAACCGACTGGATTGTTGCTGTTTGTGTTCTCTTCTGGATGATAAGGATTGTGGGTAAATGAGGACCTGTGTAACGTTGTTATAATATGAAGCGCTGCACCTGAGAGTCGTCCTGTTTCTGATTTGATCTGCATCATGGGATTGTTCTTCTGGTATGAGTGTGTGTTGGTTCATCTGTGCCCCGTCGCGAGTCTCAGGATGAAGGGTTTGGGATCATTAAAACACACACTCTGCATGAGGGTCGTTTAAGGGCGAACGGTCTCTTGTTGATCTCGTGGAGCTCCATATTCCTGCACAGACTTAATTTATGCAGAGAAACATCGCTACATAACAGTAATTACAATCATCATTGAGAATTATTGAAATAAGGGGAAAACTCAAGTAGTGTGACGGGTGTGTGTGTGTGTTACAGTAGTGTGACGGGTGTGTGTGTGTGTTACAGTAGTGTGACGGGGTGTGTGTGTGTGTTACAGTAGTGTGACGGTGTGTGTGTGTGTGTTACAGTAGTGTGACGGGTGTGTGTGTGTGTTACAGTAGTGTGACGGGTGTGTGTGTGTGTTACAGTAGTGTGGCGAGTCTGTGTGTTTCTCTGTATATGTGTGTTTCAGGAGTGTGGCGGGGTCTGTGTGTGTGTGTGTGTTACAATAGTGTGGCAGGTTTGCGTGTGTGTGTGTGTTACAGTAGTGTGACAGGTCTGTTAGTTTCTCTGTGTGTGTGTGTTACAGTAGTGTGTGTTCCTCTCTTGTGTTACAGTAGTGTGTGTTCCTCTCTTTGTGTTACGTAGTGTTACAGGTATATGTGTTTCACATTATGTGTTACAGAAGTGTTACAGTAGTGTGTGTGTGTGTGTGTGTGTGTGTGTGTGTGTGTGTTACAGTAGTGTGTGTTCCTCTTTTGTGTTACAGTAGTGTTTCAGGAGTGTTTGTGTGTGTTACAGTAGTGCTGACAGGTATGTGTGTGTTTCACTGTATGTGTTACAGTAGTGTTACAGTAGTGTTACAGTAGTGTGTGTGTGTGTGTGTGTGTGTGTGTTACAGTAGTGCTACAGGTATGTGTGTGTTTCACTGTATGTGTTACAGTAGTGTTACAGTAGTGTGTGTGTGTGTGTGTTACAGTAGTGCTACAGGTATGTGTGTGTTTCACCTGTATGTGTTACAGTAGTGTTACAGTAGTGTTACAGTAGTGTGTGTGTGTGTGTGTGTGTGTGTGTGTGTGTGTGTTACAGTAGTGCTACAGGTATGTGTGTGTTTCACTGTATGTGTTACAGTAGTGTTACAGTAGTGTGTGTGTGTGTGTGTGTGTGTGTGTGTGTGTTACAGTAGTGCTACAGGTATGTGTGTGTTTCACTGTATGTGTTACAGTAGTGTTACAGTAGGGCTGTTGGAACGAATTCCGAAATTCGAATATAATTCAAATATAAAAAAAGTCAATACTATTTGAATGCTGAAGTTACTATTCGAATATTGCTTATATATATAAATATATATATATATATATATATATATACATATATATATATATATATATATATTAAATGTAAAGTTATTAAATGTAAAGCTGGTAGTTAATATCGATGCATGCGCATTTGTGTTAATCGATCTTAATGTTTTTTGTAGAAATGTTAGATGTCCCTCTAGTGGACAGAACGTGTAACAACAACCACAGTCTATAGTGGCATTGGCGATCCAAGAATGTGTAATGTCGTAAATATTAATAATAGGATCAATTTGAGCATTTAATATTTGAACATTATTCGAATATTACATAAAATAAGGAATGGAATTCAAATAGTATTATAGAGGAAGATTGACAGCCCTATTACAGTATGTAAAATTATATCATTATTTCAGAATTTGATTGATTGATTTTACATTTAAAAAAATATATATATTTAGCATATTCCATTATAATTATTTTGCTTTATAATAACACTCACTAAACGTTCGCAGTTGTAGATTGTAGAATGATTATTTGAAGGAGGAAAAAGCTCTTGCTATAAAGCTCGTAAAATACTTCTGCTTGTAACACACAGATTAATGTGCATTAGCTGAGTCCTGCATGTGTGTGTGTGTGTGTGTGATGGTAACACCTGTCCCGCGGGGCACATGAGCGATGCGTCGGACCATCAAACCTGAAATCTAATCTGTGTGCGGAGATTACCCTGGACCGTCCTGAATGAGCGGCCGCATGTAGATGTGTTCGGGAGGCGGAGACGCCACTTACGGGCAGACAGAAGAGCTGTCGGTGTGTGTGATTGGACCGTCAGTGTGTGTGATTGGACCGTCATGCACGACATAATCAAAGAGTGCGGAGCGACTGCAGACACGGTAAGCGCAGACAGCGGTGTGTGTAAGGCCATGCTCAAATCATGATGGATTCTGGGCCGCACAATCGTGTCTGATGAACATGTTTTCCCAAGAAGGGCCAAATGTTCTTACTTAATGTCTAAATCTAATGTTTTTCCTTTAGGAATCTCTTGAAAATATGTCCCGGTCACATTTCAGTAAAATTGTTTTTAAATATGAGGGTATGTGACGTTTTCTCTCTGTTGTTGTGGAGGAATAAACTGATGACAAACACAGTCTGATCACTATAATGTGCCACAGATTGTCATATAGTGTTCATATGCATTAGTAGATAATCTCCACACACACACACTATATATATATACACTAGAAGTCAAAAGTTTAAGGTCGTTAAGATTTTTTATGTTTTTAAAAGAAGTCTCTTCTGCTCACCAAGGCTGCAATTTTTTGATAAAAAATACACAAAAAACACAGTAATATTGTGAAATATTATGACAATTTAAAATGACTTTTTTATGTTAATATATATTAAAATGTAATTTATTCCTCTGAAAAAAATCTGAATTTTCAGCATCATTACTCCAGTCTTCAGTGTCACATGATCCTTCACAAATCACTCTAATATGATGATTTTATGCTCCAAAAACATGTATGATTATTATCCATGTTGAAAACATTTTTATTTCAGGATTCTTTGATGAATAGAAAGTTCAAAAGAACAGCATTTATTTAATTAGAATCTTTTCTAACATTATAAATGTCTTTACTGTAACTTTTGATCAATGTAACTCATCCTTGATGAATAGAAGTATTGATTTCTTATTCATTTCCCCAAAATAAAATACAAATTCTTACTGACAGCAAACTTTTTAAACGTACAGTCTGCAATTTTTGGCCACCAGGGGGCACTCGATCTAAATAATAACAAAAGACGTACTTTGATGACGTCGGGAAAGAGTATATGGGCTCGCGGGAGTTGTTGTCGCTGTCCCTGACAACCAGGGAGAGAGAAAGAGCGAATATGGAGCAAACACATCGGAACCGTCATTCCCGTCATTCCTGATCCTGACTCATTCTAACTATGTATTTTTGACAATCACGTCTTTCCGAAACAGAGATTTAAATGAATTATCAGACCCCTATTAAATCAATATTCCATCCAGCTAGTATTAATAGAAGTTTAAAAAACATGGTCATCTTTTGTTAATAAAATAATTACGTTTATACTATGATATCGTTAGTGAACTGCATATGAAGCTACTTTCTCCAGCTCAATTTAGAAGTTAGAACAAATTTTAATTTACATTATTATAGCAATACATGAGAGCTAGCCCGTCTGCGTTTCACACGACATAATTTTCACAAAATATACAGATAGATATCGTTAACTGAATGGGTGATTAACGTTACCTGTTTATTAGAATGCAAGCGAGATCGGCATCTCTCTGTTGCCTATAGGCCTATTTAGCTTGTCATAGCTCTCTCCATTTTAAAATTACGTACGGGTTCGGGTCTATATTTTAAATGATCAGCTCCCGGGTCTGTTGTGTGTGTAATACCCGTGCGATCCATAGGTGCGATCGGAGTGCAAAGTGCAATCTCAAGCGCGTGTCATGTTTCTATGGCAACCAGAGCAGAGCTTCCGCCAGACCGCGCTTTTACATTTTCTCCTATTTTTATAATAGTATAAATGAGCCGTCTTGTTTAATCTTAAAGTTTTGGTGGTCAGATTTAGACTCAATGAAGAGCAGAGAGCACAGATATGATCAAGCTGAACAAGCAACAAGCAATCGTCGTTATTATAGTTCAAAAGGGCAAACAGTTAAAGTTATTATGCGAGTTAACTCAGAGTCAGAATGTGCATGTGCAAGTTTGCATTTGTCATCCATCACCGTGACATCAAGTGGACATTTAAAGCTGAAATAATGAGTGGATTAAGCTTGGAATAACGAGAGAAATAACATGGATAGAACTTTCTTGTCAGTGGATTGTGAGTTAATGCATCACAGTCAGTCAGGTCACGTTACAAGGAAGTGAGACGACGGCTACTAAAATTAGGTAAGACAAAAAGTTTTATTTTTCGCAACTCGTGTGAAATAATATGTGACGACAATCGGGTCAGTCGGATTTGTGTCTTTCTGCCGGGTTCGGGTCCAGTTTTCAAATAATAGACGGGTCCAGGCAGTACATTTATGATTTATGACGGGTCCGGGTCCAACTTTTGAAATGAACGACGGGTCCGGGTCGTTCAGTGTAGCACATTACGGGTCTCTTTCGGTTCGGGCATGAATTTTTGGACCCGTGAAGACCTCTAAGATGTGGCGCTCCTAACCGCGCACGCGCACAATGTCAGAGTGATAAGCTAGCAAGAGATCTTGCGCGTGCAGCCAAACCCCCTCAAGTTTGTTGCGGCTGCAAAATGATACTAGCTAATACTTTTTCTTCGTCGTCGTTTTCTTTGCTTTTATTGGCGGTAGTCCGGTGTTCCCCTTTGTGTTTGGCGGTTTCGCCGGGTTCCTCATGAAGTTAGAGAAAATTGAGGAGTCAAAGCTTACATGACGTCATAGACGGGCGACAAAACGGAAATAAAGAAACGGCCCGTGTCTTCGAATTAAACTATACATTTCTCCGGATTTGAAAGTTGGTGGAAACTGCCTGGATAATGTAAGTACATATCTAATAGAAATATACAACATAGATACAGTTATTTTTTGCCATTTTTAAAGCAGAAAAAATACATATTGTGGCATAAAATCATCATATTAGAGTGATTTGTGAAGGATCATGTGACACTGAAGACTGGAGTAATGATGCTGAAAATTCAGCTTTTTTTCAGAGGAATAAATTACATTTTAATATATATTAACATAAAAAAGTCATTTTAAATTGTCAGATATCATTTTATCATTGTCAGATAATATTGTTCACAATATTACTGTGTTTTTTGTGTATTTTTTTTATCAAAAAATTGCAAGAGACTTCTTTTAAAAACATAAAAAATCTTACAGATCTTAAACTTTTGAAAATTCGGTAGTGTAATATATATATATATATATATATATATATATATATATATATATATATATATATATATATATGTATGTATGTATGTGTGTGTGTGTGTGTGTGTGTGTGTATATATGCATGTATATATGTATATGTATGTATATGTGTGTGTGGAGATTATTGGCCATATATATATATATATATATATATATATATATATATATATATATATATATATATATATATATATATACAGTATCTCACTATACTCTCACTATATCTTACAATACGAGCCATAAAATCACATTTTGACCATTAATTTAATCGTTCAGTTGTGAATGAGTATAAATGCTGGATATTTTTTAATGTTTTAATCCACAAATGATATATTTGAGGCTGTGCCGGACTGTAGTGTGTAATTATTCCATCATTTGTCGTCATGTTTCTGTGTCTGATGGAAACACTGAGTGATTTATCTTTATTAAACCACACATCAATTAACTTTTAACTTTTCCAGATCATCCAACTATTTATTAGATTTTATTCTTCATATTACATTTGATTTCTTTAGGAATGTATGACGTCAAACAACAACAGTTACATCGTTACTGTGCGATAATAACAATAATGATGTGTAATGAAGGTCTGTTGTGTTCTTCATTTGAAGGCCTGAGAGATCCAGCATTTGTTTTATGATGTTAATAATCATAATAATATTGAAGTGTCGATATCTCTTGTCTTGCCTGATCTCAGATTTACTTTAGATGCTTTTCTAAGTTTTCATAACCGCCCGTTTCATAAGAGGATCAAGCCTGCGAATGTTCAGGCCGCCAGCCAGAGGATTTGATGGTGTGTGTGTGTGTGTGTGTGTGTGTGTGTGGTGTGTGTGTGTGTGTGTGTGTTTATAAATCCCTCGCCTAGTTTGTGCAGATGAATATTTACAAGTCTCAGTATTTCTCCCTCTCAGACTTGATCAGCGATTCCAAACCTCGTCTCTTTCTCTCTGATAATAATAGTAATGTGTCATTGCTGGTTTGCAGGTGCAGGTCAAAGGTCAGATGATATTTCAGGGACACCAGTAGATGTCCTCTGATGAAATATTGTGATATGATTGACTTTGAAACGTTAGATCCTTCTTTTAATCTGAGTATTGCTGATATAAACCCCAGAGATCTGTGATATGATGTGACGGTTATGATGAAGCTGATGTGAATATGATATTAAGTTATTGTTTCAGTCTCGGCTCAGTTTAGTGTGTCACTGTCTGATGGATGTGTGTGTGTGTGTGGCTGGACAATATCTGGTGTTTGCTTAATGATATAAAAAGGTCAATTATTGTCTCAAGATGTTTGTGAGAGGAGAATCAGGGAATGTTCCTCTCGTACAGAGATATGAAAGCGCATGTGTTTACTCTGGTGTTTGGATCTCATGAGTGTTGTGTTAGATTTTTAGGTGTCTTTGACAATGTTTAGAATTTAATTGTGATTTTATGATTATCTTATCCTATGTACTGCACTGTGATCTTTATTTTGTTGTTGTTGTATTAAAGAAAATCCAATGTCATCAATGTCGTGTCTTCCAATATGCAAGATGTCCATGTCTGTCTTTCTTCAGTCTGAAAAGAAATTAAGGTTTTTGATGAAAACATTTCAGGATTTTCTCCATATAATGGACTTCAATGGGGTCCAAACGGTTCAAGGTCCAAAAGACAGTTTCAGTGCAAACTGTTCAAAGGGCTTTAAACGATTCCAGATGATGAATAAGGGTCTTATCAAGTGAAAACGAGCGCTCATTAAAAAATAAATAACAAAGTTTAAGTTTTATAAGCTCAAATGCTCGCCTTGCTCTGTTCTGTGATGTGCGTTCATGACTCTCCCTGATCTAACTCGTTCATCAAAATGAACAAATCTTTTTCCGAAGTCATGACTCGGAGGGTCCAGATAAGACCCTTATTCATCGTCTGGAAATCGTTTAAAGCCCTTTGAACAGTTTGCACTGAAACTCCTCATTTGGACCTTGAACCGTTTGACCCATTGAAGTCCATTATATGGAGAAAATCCTGGAATGTTTTCATCAAAAACCTTAATTTCTTTTCCGATTGAAGAAAGAAAGACATGGACATCTTGGATGACATGGGGGAGAGTAAATTATCAGCTAAAGTTTTTTTAAAGTGAACTACTCCTTTAACATGTGCATTGAACATTGAATCAGACGGACAGGGTGTGTTTTGTCGTATTTCAGTTGTGCCGCTGTGGAGTGTGTGTCACTGGAAATTTTCATTTTAAAACGTCCTGAATATTTTTCTTGACTGGTTTCATGATGATTTATTCTGTCATGGAATATATCTTGGGGTACAGATCTGGAAGAAATTGGCCCTGAAGTACAGTTTTGTAAACTATCACACACACACACATAAACACACGAACAAACAAAAAACACACACATACTCCACACACTCTCACAAACACACATATACACTCTCTCGACACACACATACACGCTCTCTCTCTCACACACACTCACATTCTCTCTACACAAACACAGACACACACACACACACACACACTCTCACACTCACTTACTCTCTCTCATACACACTCACATATTTATTTCATGAGAGATTTGGTCAAATTCGTGTATGAATTTCATTATTTTCTATATGTGTTGTAAAAGTAATACATATAATGCCATGACTTTCACTTCAACTTTAAATAAACTCCTAAAATCATTTAACCCTAAATAAATAAATAAATATATATATATATATATATATATATATATATATATATATATATATATATATATATATATATATATATATATATATATATATATATATATATATATATATATATATATATATATATATATATAGAAGAGTTCAGATGCAAAAGCCTCTAAATGCCATTTGAAATTTCTCTTCTAAAATGACCATTTTTATCAAGCTTGTATATTTAAGTTCAGTAATTTCACTTAAATGACAATTAATAGGTAATCTTCATTGCCATTTAAGTGAAATTACTGAACTTAAATATACAAGCTTGATAAAAATGATCATTTTAGAAGAAAATTTCAAATGGCACTTAGAGGCTTTTGCATCTGAACTCTGAATATATCCTCAATATCGCAACAAAACGAGCTTAATAACTGCAACCAGGCATGTAGAATATAGTCATGCAGAATAACGTTCATAATCAACTAATAAACAGCCAATACAATAAGCATCTAGAATGATAAGAGTGAGGATTAAACCCTAAAACTGAAGTGTTTTCTATTGATTTGATTTCCAGCGTTCTGGCAGAAAGATAAAATGATGTCTTTCAGTGATATTGAATTTTCAATTCTTCAAGGATGTTTCGTTCATCATTCTGAGATTATAAATATAGGTGTCATTTTATGTTTTATCAACGTTTAACTCACGAATATTTATCCGGTAAGTTTGAATCTGTAAATATTGCCAACTTTGCATTTCTTTATATTTGAGTCCAAGTTCAAACACTGTTTAGCGCTTGTTAACGTACGAGCTCAGAAACACTGCCAGCGGAGATTACACAGCGGCGTCTGTCCCAGCGCACTACAGGGATCGTGAGGGAACGCTAAAGATTTCAAAAATATATTTTTACCACCACAATGTCCCTTTAGGGGCTCCGTACTTAACAATGATTGTGTGGAAAGTGCTCATTTTTTTCTCTTCTCCTGCTGGTCATGAGTCTGTGTCGTCACTGGTAACTGGAAACTGATGCTCTCTCTCTCTCTCTCTCTCTCTCTCTCTCTCTCTCTCTCTCTCTCTCTCTCTCTCTCTCAGGATCTGAAGAAGGTGCTGTCGTTCCCTCCGTATCCGGGAGAGTTCCTGCATCCGGTGGCTTTACCGCCTGTACGGCTGTCATGCTCCTCTGTCTGTTCGCCTCCATCATCACCTACATAGTGCACCACAGGTAGGGCATTAAAGAGCCCTATTATGATATTTGAAAGGTTCCTAATGTTGTTGTGGCGTCTCCTAGTAACAGGTTCACACACACATCTAATGTCAGAAACACTATTTCCTCCTGATCTCCACTGCAGTGTTAGCTCTTTCCTCTCAGAGTCTGAAACACTATCAGTCTCTCAAGCTCCGCCTCTCTGAGAGCTGCTCTGCTCTGATTGGTCAGGAACCAATCACTCATTATCATATCTGAATTTAAGCTGTTCCTCAGGAACTGATGCACAGTGATACAAACAGTAAAGATTTTGCAGTAATGATCTGCTTTAAAGACTTATTCTGCTTTTTTCTCCATGTGTGTAATGTTGATGTTTGAGCATGAAAAGGAATTAATCTTTATTTCAGTGTTTCTGAACTCCTGAAACGCCTCTATAGTCTTCTTCCGGGAACGAACACGTCACAATATTCCTCATTATAATAATTCATACGCAGAATAAAGGGGCGGGGCCTGATTGAGTTAGTTAGTGGTGTGCTGAATCTATAGACCGTAAAGAAAAATATGGCCGTAGTGTCCTGTGACTTCACCCATAGGGTTTCTGAAGAGTGTTTGTGAAGCCCAAAGTGGGCGGAGCCAGTTGTTGCCATCTTGTTAGTGCGTCACTCCTCGGGTAAACGAACATGTGCAGCGAGGCGGATTAGCTGAGGTCATGTGATGCTAACAGACAGCAAAGAAACAGCCAGTAGTGACATCAGCGGCAATCTACCTGTCACTCAAGTGGCCACGCCCTAATTATGCAGAACTTTAAGGCTTAGTATAATTTAAATGGACGAGTTATAAAAAACTCACCCCCCTCACAGTCATCATGAGGGGAAAATTAGCAATATAGACCAAACCACTTTTAGCTTGTTTTTCTGCTGTAAAGTTGGGCATTTTAACATGCGTGTCTATGGGACTGAGTTCTTCTGCAGCGCCTCTAGTGGACAGTGGAGGAACTGCAGTGTAACTCACTCCTGTGTTGGATTTAAGACGTTATGTAAAGGGCGGGCATTTCCCAAACACACTCGAAGCGCTCGACTCAATCACAACACACTGATCCAGCCGGCCAATCAGAGCACAGTGTGCTTTTCAGAAGGAGGGGCTTCATAGAGACAGGAAGTGAACAGAGCGTTACTGACAGACTGGGAAGAGAGGAGCCGCAACAATGGAGAATATGAGGAGAATAATCAACATTCAAGCAGGAAAACCTGTTCTAGGAGAAGCAAGACTTTATAAAAGGGCAGAATAGATCGTCTTTCAGTTTGTTGTGAATGTGCTGGTGAATAAGGCACACACACACACACACACACACACGAATAGTGCAGCTTTATTGATCTTCCATCATGAAGACACTCATGAGTCAGAAGTGGACATCTGTCATATATTCACACACACACACACACACACACACACACTCTTCTGATCCACAGCTTTCATCTCAGTTAGATGTTTGTTTTCTTCAGACTGTGAGTCAGGCGTCTCTCATGTGTGTGTGTGTGTGTGTGTGTGTGTGTGTGTGTGTGTGTGTGTGTGTGTGTGTGTGTGTGTGTGAGCTGTAGATGTAGATTCCTTCATTTACACACCAGACTCTTGAGATGAAATCAGTCCATCATCAGGGCTTCTGGGAAATCACACTCCAGCCACAGAATCGTGTCATCTATTCTTTCGTCGATCCGCAAATGAATCTTTATTGGGTTTTCTAGTAAACCTCTGGGGCTAATGTGTGTCTTTACCAGATTTAATCATCACTGTGGGCTGAAGTTCCACACACACACACATCTGTGAAGTCATGTGGACTGTGTGAAACTACACCGCATGTGAACGAGCTGCTGGTGTTTGAGCTGAAATGAAGAATGTAGAAGTGCTGTTATTAGATTCTGCATATGCTGGAGTTCGTATGATTTCATGATCATGAAGTATGAAATTATGAAACATTTACACTAGCGTTTAAAATACTTTCATCCCGCAGGGAAACATTAAATTGATAAAAAGGGATTGTGAACGCGTTTATAATGTTACAAAAGATTCTGTTTTAAATAAATGCTATTGCTGTTACTTTCTATCATCAAAAAATCCTGAAAAATAAAATAAATGGTGTTCAATATTGAATCCTGAAATGTTTCCAGCACTGATAATAATCATAAATGTTTGTTGATCATCAGATCCTCATATTAGAGTGATTTGTGAAGGATCATGTGACACTGAAGACTGGAGTAATGATGATGAAAATCTCAGGAATAAATTACACTTTACTGTATATTCACATAGAAAACAGATGATTTACAAGATAATAATATTTCACAATTTTTACTGTATTTTCTCAGCTTTGGTGAGCAGAAAAGTCTTCTTTCAACGACATAAAAAAATCTGACGACTCCAAACTTGTTAAACCGTAATGAATATTAAATATATGATGCTAGTGAGTGTGTTAAAGGAGACGCCACAGTTGATGTCACAGCTGTGAGTAGTGTGTATCCATCACGGCAGGATTGTGTTTGGCTGCTGATCCTGCCAACTTTATCAAGAGTGTAAATGGAAATGCTGTGAGACCATTTAAAGTCCATCAGATCGTTTTTCCCTGCAGGCTGAGAGTCACACACACACACACACACACACACACACACACTGGAGCTGATGCCAGGCTGGAGCTCGTGACCCAGAGAGACTCTGAGCGCATGATTTATGGCTCTGAGAGAAGAAATCTGTCCCTGAACTTCCAGAGACGGCGGTTTAATGCGTCGTGGGTTCATGCGATCTTCTCAACGACTTTTAATTTTAGCTAAGCTGGAGAGAAACTGATCTAAAATAAAAAGGAGAGCAAGTGATTTCAGGTTGTGAAGTTTGTAAAAAGATTGGTGACCCAGGTTTGAGTGTGTATTATAGAATATATATATTATATTTAAAATAAAATAATATTAAATTGCATTTTATGATGCATTTTGAATATATATAATACACATATATACTAAATAATATTTTTGTTTAGTTTATTGGTTCTATTATATTTAAAATAAAAATAATACTGAAATATTAAATTGCATTTTATGAGACATTTTAATATATATATAATACACATACTAAATAATATTTTTGTTTTGTTTTATTGGTTCTATTATATTTAAAATAAAATAATACTGAAATATTAAATTGCATTTCTTATGATACATTTTAATATATAATACACACATACTAAATAATATTTTTGTTTGTTTATTGTTCTATTTATTAAAATAAAATAATACTGAAATATTAAATTGCATTTTATGATACATTTTAATATATATAATACACATACTAAATACTATTTTTGTTTTGTTTATTGGTTCTATTATATTTAAAATAAAATAATACTGAAATATTAAATGTCAATGCATAAATTGCATTTTATGATACATTTTAATATATATATAATACACATACTAAATAATATTTTTGTTTTGTTTATTAGTTCTATTATATTTAAAATAAAATAATACTGAAATATTAAATGTCAATGCATAAATTGCATTTTATGATACATTTTAATATATATATATAATACACATATATACTAAATAATATTTTTGTTTACGTTTATTAGTTCTATTATATATAAAATAAAATAATACCTGAAATATTAAATTGCATTTTATGATACATTTTAATATATATAATACACATACTAAATACTATTTTTGTTTTGTTTATTAGTTCTATTATATTTAAAATAAGATAATACTGAAACATTAAATGTCAATGATAAATTGCATTTTATGATACATTTTAATATATATATAATACACATATATACTAAATAATATTTTTGTTTAGTTTATTAGTTCTATTATATATTAAATAAAATAATCCTGTAAATATTAAATTTCATTTTATGATACATTTTAATATATTTAATACACATATATACTAAATAATATTTTTGTTTATTGGTTCTATTATATGTTTTGTCTTATGTTTTATTATATACAGTGCTTAGCATAAGTGAACACAGCTATGCTAAAGTTGACTGAAAAAGAGGGAAAAAAATCATCTTTTGGAAATTGATCTTAACGCCTTAATTAAAGTGCTCTTATGTAACTTTTCTTCTAAAAATGAATGCATAGGATATTAAATGTTTTAAAAATGTAATGGATTTGGGCTGTTCGGTGACACTGAAGAGGTCTGGACATAAGATCATCTCTCAGACTGAAGTAAAGCCATGCTGTGGTGAAGTGTGTGTGTGTGTGATGTGGGGATGATATTAATCCCAATGCTGAGGGAACTTTACCAGTTTTCTGCGGGTGTGTTTCTGCTGATGACCTGTACGTCTCTCATGCTCTCAGAGGCACATTTAGTGATTTAATCCGGTTACACATGTTGACCATATGTTGTGTGTGTGTTTTATCCTGCTTTCCCAGTGCAATCCGGATCAGTCGTAAAGGGATGGCACATGCTCCTGAACTTCTGCTTCCACTCGGCGCTGACGTTCGCTGTGTTTGCCGGAGGCATTGACCGAATCAAACACCCCATCATCTGCCAGGCCGCGAGTCTCCTGCCTTTAATCTCTCACATTCAACGCATCGCTGGCCCTAAGAATGGGTTATTCATGTGTAGCGGTGTGTGTACGAGGCCCGTGTTTGTATTCACTCGACCTCTGACCTTAATGAACATGCTTCACACACTGGAAGTCATCTATAGAGCGTCATATATCTGTGCTTTAGGTGTTTTCAGCGGCTCTGTTCTCGTGTAGCGCTGAAGGCTCGTTGTGTAGAGAACTGCATTATGGTCTAAAGATGAAGGTTTGGGTCAGTGGGACGATGAACGCTTATATAAGTGCGGTGGGATTGTTTGTCAGGGTCTTCATTCACTCCTGAACCCGCAGGCTTCACGTGACTCTCCTATTCAGACACAGTATTAAAAAACTACACTGTAAAAAAAAATCAAATTTTTTGTCAAATCAACTTAAATAATTTATGTAGTTCTTATACCATATTTTGAGTTTCTGATGCTTAAATCAATCTCCTTTATTGCATTAACTCAATTTTCAATGAACTTAAATTTTGAAGGCAACCAGGTTACGTCATTATTTTTTTAAGTTAAACCAACAATATTTTTTTACAGTGTACACTGAATTTCATTGCTTTTTAATTCTACTTTATTGAATGCGAATTTGCACCCTGTTACTCATAATCAAATCAAATTCAGAAATTGACTTACAATTTTATAACATTTGCATGCTTTTGAGAGTGCTAAAGATGCAGTGATATTTCAATTCTGACTGTTATATAATAAGCTGATTATGATTTTTGTTATGGACAATAACCTATCGTACATTTGCATCCTGTTTGCAATCAAATTCAGGAGTTTAGTGGGAATTTATAAGACATTTATTAATTCAATCCTGAATTAAACACATGCATATGACCCACTGAACAATTTTATAACGTTTGCAAAACACTATGGCCAATAATATATAGTAAATGTGTGTCCTGTTTGCTGATTCAAATCAAATTCAGAAATTTTAGTTTAGACATTTACAAGTAAATGTTGAATGGTGCACAATCCTGAATTAAACACATGCATGCATATGGCCCACCAATAATGTTCATAATTTTATAATATTTGCATGATTTTTAGAGTGATCAACTCTCTAGAGATGCACTGATATTATAATTCTGACTGGACTAATAAGCCAATATAATTTTTATGTTATGGCCATAACTGATAAATGTAAAAATCTATGCTTTTTTGAATGGAGAAATTTTTTTTTTTTTGCATTAGATGAGTCAGAGATGTAGAGCTCAGAGTTATGATTGTTGATGATTTAAAGACGTTTTATTGAAGAGAATTTGTGTGTGAGTAAGCAAGCAGTTTTGCTTATATGTGCTTTGCTTTTAATAAGATAGTGCTGTATCTTTAAATGATGGCATAGTGTAAATATCTGACCAATTGAAAACAAATATGGCGCCAATATTATATATATTGTTTAGATGATTTAGTCTGTGAATATGATGTTTGATTGGTTAGTTGAGAGGTTTGTGAGAGGGGTTTATGTATTCAAGAACTGGTATTTCATTTTTTTAATTTTAATGTGTTGTCTGCCTTTGAGAAAAAGTATTCTGTTTCGTTAAAAAAATGTACAGTAAAACTTTAAAAATATGAATGTAATTCAAAATAGCTATTTTCTATCTGAATATTTTGTAAACTACAATTTATTCCTTGAAATTAGTCTTTTTTTGCTCACCAAGGCTACATTTATTAAATGTAAAGTTAAAAAATACAGTAAAAATTGTGAATAATATTGCCATTTCAAATGGCTGTTTTATGTGATTATATTGTAAACTGTAATTTATTCCTGTGACCAAATATGACTTTTTTTTGCATCATTACTCCAGTCGTCAGTGTCACATGACCCTTGATAAATGTTTCTTGATCATCAGATCCTCATATTAGAGTGATTTGTGAAGGATCATGTGACACTGGAGTAATGATGCTGAAAATCACAGGAATAAATTACACTTTACTGTATATTCACATAGAAAATCACAATTTTAATTTCTAAAAACATTTCACAATTTTCCATGTATTTTTGATCATATATTCAGGCGTGGTGAGCAGAAGAGATGCAGATTTTACACGCGCCCGATCTCATTGTTCTGGTGAGAAGCTCTTGAATGTCTCTGTGTTTGTCAGGGATTTTCTGTGTCGTGTTGAAGGTCGTTCTCAGATTTATATTTCTTCATCTTCATGCGTTTCATCTCAGAGGGACGTCCTCCTGTGGGTTTGACTGGCCTTGGCCGAGTGATGGATGACATGGGAAAGTGTAATCTGTGTAATGGGGATGTGTTGTCAGTCAGTCTCCTGATGATATGGATCTGAGTTTTATCCTTCTGGGTAATTTCACACCAGTGTGTGTGTGTGTGTGTGTGTGTGAACATGCATGTTCTCCCCAGACGACAACGCAGGGAAAATATGATTATTTTTTTGCTGTCTCTGCAAACAAGGTGATGCGTGAGTGGATGAGAGAGTTATATTTAGTCATATTCCTGCTGAATAAATGACAGCGCAGCATTAATGTAATTACAGATGAAGAAGTAACACCACGACAGAGACGGGAACTGTACTTAGTTATATCTTCAGCTGAGCGATTATTATTATTATTATGCATTTTATTTTTAGATGCCTTTCTTGACACTCAAGGTCATCATCAACAAAACAATATCAATAATTAAGTAAAAAACGGTGTAATACAATTAAAATACAAGGCATTATCTGTGTGTGTTGCAGTGTTATTGAAGAATCAAAAGGATACAATTCCAGTTTTATTTGTATTTTAATAGACTCGCTGCGTAATTGGCCTTGAGATTATTAATATCAGTCACCATTTCAGTTATTGTATGCGTCTCATTTTATATAAATCCGGTTCAGTGTTCATAAGACACACATTACACTTAATGTTACTGTCATCCAACCTGATGTGTTTCATGTGTTTGATTTGAGAGATTTTCACTAAACGAAGCTGTTAAACAGGCAATTATGTGTGTCCCGTTTGCTTTGATTGAGCTGTAATATCATAAATCTGTGATATACTGTATATACTTCTACTGGTCAGTAAGACTTAATGGTGTTGAAAGAAGTCTCTTCTGCTCTCCAAGACTGCAGTAAAAATGCAAAATATTATTGTAATGTAAATCATCTGTTTTCTAAGTGAATATACAGTAAAGTGTAATTTATTCCTGTGATCAAAGCTGAATTTATCATCATTAATCCAGTCTTCAGTGTCACATGATCCTTCACAAATCACTCTAATATGAGGATCTGATGATCAACACACATTTATGATTTTTTATTTTTTTGTAAACCGTGATATATTTTATTTCTCAGGATTCTTTGATGAACAGAACGATCAAAAGAATAGCATTTATTGAACTAAATTTTTTTGCATCGTTTTAAATGTCTTTTTAAAGCATTCTTGCCAATTATTGTTTCAGTGTGTTTTGCGCCTCAAACACTCGTGTGTGTGTGTGTGTGTTTCAGGTCGGGATGGTGTTGCATTACTCTTCTCTGTCCACTATGCTCTGGTTGGGTGTAACGGCACAGAAACATCTACAAACAAGTGACCAGAAAACCCCAGCAAACACAGGACGGCGATCACACACCGCCTCACCCTGAAGTCACCCATGCTGAGGTACGAACACCACACACACACACACACTTAACCCGACCCCTAAACCTACCCATCACACACACACACACTAACCCGACCCCTAAACCTACCCATCACACACACACACACTAACCCCGACCCCTAAACCTACCCATCACACACACACACACTAACCCGACCCCTAAACCTACCCATCACACACACACACTAACCCGACCCCTAAACCTACCCATCACACACACACACTAACCCGACCCTAAACCTACCCATCACACACACACACACTAACCCGACCCCTAAACCTACCCATCACACACACACACTAACCCGACCCCTAAACCTACCCATCCACACACACACACTAACCCGACCCCTAAACCTACCCATCACACACACACACACACACACTTAACCCGACCCCTAAACCTACCCATCACACACACACACACTAACCCGACCCCTAAACCTACCCATCACACACACACACTAACCCGACCCCTAAACCTACCCATCACACACACACACACTAACCCGACCCTAAACCTACCCATCACACACACACACTAACCCGACCCCTAAACCTACCCATCACACACACACACTAACCCGACCCCTAAACCTACCCATCACACACACACACACTAACCCGACCCCTAAACCTACCCATCACACACACACACTAACCCGACCCCTGAACCTACCCATCACACACACACTAACCCGACCCCTAAACCTACCCATCACACACACACACACTAACCCGACCCCTAAACCTACCCATCACACACACACACTAACCCGACCCCTAAACCTACCCATCACACACACACACACACTAACCCGACCCCTAAACCTACCCATCACACACACACACACACTAACCCGACCCCTAAACCTACCCATCACACACACACACACTAACCCGACCCCTAAACCTACCCATCACACACACACACTAACCCGACCCCTAAACCTACCCATCACACACACACACCTAACCCGACCCCTAAACCTACCCATCACCACACACACACTAACCCGACCCCTAAACCTACCCATCACACACACACACTAACCCGACCCCTAAACCTACCCATCACACACACACTAACCCGACCCCTAAACCTACCCATCACACACACACACTAACCCGACCCCTAAACCTACCCATCACACACACACACTAACCCGACCCCTAAACCTACCCATCACACACACACACACTAACCCGACCCCTAAACCTACCCATCACACACACACTAACCCGACCCCTAAACCTACCCATCACACACACACACTAACCCGACCCCTAAACCTACCCATCACACACACACTAACCCGACCCCTAAACCTACCCATCACACACACACACACTAACCCGACCCCTAAACCTACCCATCACACACACACACTAACCCGACCCCTAAACCTACCCATCACACACACACACACACTAACCCGACCCCTAAACCTACCCATCACACACACACACACACACTAACCCGACCCCTAAACCTACCCATCACACACACACACACACACACACTAACCCGACCCCTAAACCTACCCATCACACACACACACACACACACTAACCCGACCCCTAAACCTACCCATCACACACACACACACACTAACCCGACCCCTAAACCTACCCATCACACACACACACACACACACACACACACTAACCCGACCCTAAACCTACCCATACACACACACACACACTAACCTGACCCCTAAACCTACCCATCACACACACACACACACCCACACACTAACCCGACCCCTAAACCTACCCATCACACACACACACACACACACACACACACTAACCTGACCCCTAAACCTACCCATCAGACACAACTTTCTGCATTTTTAGAGTTTTTAAAAACCTGTAATTACTTTTTTGTAAAAATGACCAGATTTATAAACGAGGACGTCCCTAAAGGAGGTTTTTGGAGATTTTTGTGAGGTTTTGGACACTTCTGGGTACAAATTTGTCCCAAAAATATAGTTAAGTAGACACACACTCACACACAGCTTCAGTATATCTAACACAGCTCGTCTGCTGGTGCTTCAGCAGTTTTTAATCTGGGATTTTTAGTTCTTCTGGGTTTATTGTGTTGAAAGTAGGTCACGCTGTGTTTTCTCTCTGGCGGCTTCAGACACACTCCGGCCTGTGAGACGCGAGTTCAGACGCTGTAAACCTCTCAGCACACACTACATTTACACTTCAATTCAGCCTCTTCCTGATATTAATGAGGGTCTTAATTAACAGAACATGAGGTGCTTCCTCAATACTAGTGTATATACTGATGAATGAAGCTTATTATTTCTTTAAGTGTATGTGAAACCGTGTGTGTGTGTGTGTGTGTGTCATGGCTGGAGAATACTGCAGATGATAGTTTAGCTGGATCAATATACTCAGTAATGTTTCTTCTCATCTGTGACCTGCTCTTCCATGAGTTTGATTGAGACGTGTTTCTGCTGTACGCCTGCAAACGACGTGAGTGTTTTTCGTTTATCTGTCTTTATCTCTCACGCTCCTGACCTCCTGCGGTTCAGTTTATTTCATGATTGTTGGTTGGATCAGCACATCTCTGTGACGCTCTCATCTCAGGTGTCATGTTGCGAGTCATTTGGACATGGTTTCTCTGTTTATATGAGTTTAAAGGCTTATAGAACATCACTTTTACACTAACATGCTATTAATTACGTCCAAGTCACATCAGGTTTGATTTAATCAGGGTAGGAAAAAAATCATTTTATTAATTACAGTGAGAAATGCAAACCTTTTATATGACAAGTTTCCTCATATGTTACATTAAATTATGCAAATGATGTGTTGTAGCTAATTAAATATGCACTGATTTGCATACACTTCCAACAACACTCGATGAAGCCAGATTTAAACGTCTCTTGAGTTTTGGATATCTCTTTTTATATCTAATAGTCAAAAACAGCCAGACAAAAAATGGAATAAATGTTTTATATATATATATACATTCTCATAATACAGTAAAATCCATATTGCACGTAATTCTAGTTTGATACGACGTTTCTTTTCTGCTATCAATGGTTAATATTCAGCTTGGTTTCAGCCCATTAGTCCACAGATCCTGTAATATTTCTCCGTGTGTGTTTGTGTGTGTGTGTGAGGTTGTAGCATCTCCAAAATCACGACAGACATTGAGCTCGAGTGTAAGTTGTTCACTCTGGAATAGTTTGACCCATCCGTGTCTTTCTGAAGCTCATCATGTTTGTTAATGAGAAATTCAACATTCTCTTTGAGAGCGTCAACATTTAACGACATTTTAAGATTGTTAGAGTATGTTTACAAGACAATTGTTGTTGCTTCTTTTCCTTTCTACTTAACATTTTACGTTTAATTCAAATGTGTTGCTTTCCTTGTTTTTTTGTAACTATTTCTGATATTTACTAGCAATTTCTGAATTTTAAAAAAGTAAACAAGATCCAGAATTAAACATTCAAACACCTCAGACCCCAGAGGGTTAATTAACTATTAAATTGTTCAAAAGTGATAGTAAAGACATTTATAATGTTACAAAAGATCTTTCTTGTTTATCAAAAATGCTGTAAGAAAATATAAAAAAATATACCATAATCATAATGTTTGTTGATCATCAGATCCTCATATTAGAGTGATTTGTGAAGGATCATGTGACACTGAAGACTGGAGTAATGATGATAAATTCAGCTTTGATCACAGGACATAAATTACACTTTACTGTATATTCACATAGAAAACAGATGATTTACATTAGAATAATATTTCACAATTTCTGCTACTATTTTTGATCAAATAAATGCAGCCTTGGTGAGCAGAAGAGATCGTGTGTGTGTGTGCGTGTGCGTGTGTGTTTCTAAAAGCAGATAATGTGCTGACACATGGTGTATCTGCTCACTGGGACGATCTCATGTGATTGACTAATGCTGTGTGTCACAGGAGCCGATGGAGAGAAATCAATTTCACACACACACACACACACTCACTCCCACCCACACAAACACATAAACACACACAGAATCACATCAGTGCCGGTGACCTTCCACCAGGTCATAGTCTTCCTCCATTTCTCAATGTCTTCCGGTTGTGATTCATGAAGATGTTAATCGCATGAAGAGATGCATTGTGGGAGAGTCTGTCCTCGTTCACTTTTCACAGTTAATGAACTGAATTAACACTGAAGCTGAACAATGTAGAGCAGCTATACAGCAGACTTCACACACACACACACACACACACACTGAAGGATCAGACTCTTTGGGTATGTTTATATCTGCTGATTGTTGTGCTTGAACTTCAGCGTCTCCGTCTAGTTCAGTGAATGTGGGCGAGGAACGACAGGCTGAGAAGATTGTGTCTGAACACGGGAGAAAGAGGAGAAGAGGTCATGGCGCGTGTGTGTGTGTGTTGTGTGTGTGTGTGTGTGCTGAATGATGGTGACATTAGGACACATATGGTCCTGTGAGAGAAGTGCCTTAATTGGGTGTGACAGCACTTTAACACATGTACACACACACACACACACACTCTCTCTCTCTGGAGTGACTGAATGTAGTGAGACAGGTGTATAAAATAAGATCTAGATTCTAGAGTTTCATCTTAATATAGTTTTTTTTTACCTTTTGAAGATGTATTTGCTCTCAAATAGTTTGAATATTAAATAGTTTGAAAGGTGTTTTTATTTTATTTGAGGTATATTGTTAACCAAACAATTGCTGTAGTCGGAGAGATTCAAAAATGTTTGTTAAAATACAGTAAAAATATGAACAAAAATATTTAAGGCATGTTTTTCACACTTTTCCCTTAAACACATGGAAGAGAAATATTTAATTACATTCATTTATATGCATCTGTGTTATTTTATTAATTATTATAATTATTATATTTATTAATACTTTAAATTAGCTTTTGCCTTCATATTTCAGTTTCATTTTCTCATTTTGTTATGTATTTCTTTTTTTATACTTAATATTTAACTGCAATATTTTAATTATTCATTTTTATGCATCAGTGTTAATTGAGTTATTATTATTATTATTATATCATATTTTGAACACTGTAAACATGTTGTTTTGACCCTATAAACATGTTAGTTGACATTTTAAACATGTTAGTTAACACTGTATACATGTTAGTTAACCATATAAACATGTTAATTAACACCTTAAACTTATTACAACATATTAATTAACCCTATTAACATGTTAGTTAACACTGTAAACATATTAGTTAGGATGTTAGTTAACACTGTAAACATGTTAGTTAACCCATAAATCTGTTAGTTAACACTGTAAACCTATTAGTTAACCCAATAAACATGATAGTTAACACTGTAAACATGTTAGTTAGGATGTTAGTTAAAGGGCAACTCCACCCATTTGCATTAAGCTTTCCATTGTTAGAAACCCAGTTATACTATTGAATGGTCATGCAACACTTTATCATTTTCCCCTGAGACGAGAGAAATCTGCTATTTACCTTTTCACTTCCTTCCAACAATGACGCAAAAATCGTCATTTTACGTCATTGTTGGCGGAAGTGTAAGAGAGGGCGATTTCAGTAAAAACTACAAGCCCGAGTCCCCACCCTTTCAAACCCGCCAATAGGGGGTTGGACCTATTGCGTGAACAGACCTATCACAGATCAGTGCCAATGCGTTTGATTTCACTGGCAGAAACGTTTTGAAAATGTGGACGAAACTACTGAATACGCTGACGGATGCGTTATGGAGGATTGGGATTAACATTACACATCTTTTTTGGACGCTGAAGCTAGCAGGCTCTTGTTCTGTGGAGAAAGCTGAGAGTAGGGGTTACCGTCCTCTTTTTCCTGGACATGTCTGGCCGTTGATGTCTGGGATTCAGCTTTTAATTTCTGAGTCGCCATTCATTGTTTACATGTAAGTTACAGCTTTTGTTTCAATCTAACTCAATTCCTTATGATTGGTGAATCTGACTGTTGTGTTTACATGAACGCCAAACAAGTGATCGGTTGATGCGTTTTAACATTGCTAAGAAAATTCCTGCTCCTCCGTGAGAGATACTGAGACCGGTAACTTACGTCCTTAGGTGCCGCTCATCGGTAATCACGCCACCGGCCTCGCGCTGTCATCCAGACAGCCGGCACTCATCCCGGTCGAACACAGTAAACCTGGCTCCGTCCTCGCGCGCGTTCACACACAGCCGGCACTCATCCCGCTTCCACAGTAAACATGATGAATGACGACTGTAGAACGCAAAAGCTCTGAATCGCGAACATTTTGGGCGATTCTCTAAACACATTTTCGGACAGACTCATCATCGGAGAATCACTAGTAGACTGTTGTTTACATACTGCGAGGTTAGCGGTAGGCGTGGCCTCCTGAGGGCAGCGAAGCAAATGAATTCTGGGAGTTGATGTTTTTCATTCACATAAGCCAAAAATACATTTTCTGTTCTTTTCTCAGTCTAGAAAGCTCCAAATTAAAAATAATTTCACATTTCTTCTACATAAATGACCCATTTTAAATACACATTCATCTTTCCAGAGGTGGAATTACCCTTTAACACTGTAAACATGTTAGTTAACCCTATAAACATGTTAGTTAACCATATAAACATGTTAGTTTAGTTAACACTGTAAACATGTTAGTTAATAACACTGTTAACATGTTAGTTAACACGTGTAAACATGTTAGTTAACCCATAAACCTGTTAGTTAACACTGTAAACATGTTAGTTAGGATGTTAGTTAACACTGTAAACATGTTAGTTAAGGATGTTAGTTAACACTGTAAACATGTTAGTTAGGATGGTAACACTGTAAACATGTTAGTTTAGTTAACACTGTAAACATGTTAGGCTAGTAACACTGTTAACATGTTAGTTAACACTGTAAACATGTTAGTTAACCCATAAACCTGTTAGTTAACACTGTAAACATGTTAGTTAGGATGTTAGTTAACACTGTAAACATGTTAGTTAGGATGTTAGTTAACACTGTAAACATGTTAGTTAGGATGTTAGTTAACACTGTAAACATGTTAGTTAACCCAATTAACATGTTAGTTAACACTGTAAACATGTCAGTTAGGATGTTAGTTAACACTGTAAACATGTTAGTTAGGATGTTAACACTGTAAACATGTTAGTTTGAGTGCACACTTGTAAACATGTTAGTTAACACTGTAAACATGTTAGTTAACACTGTAAACATATTAGTTAACCCAATAAACATGATAGTTAACACTGTAAACATGTTAGTTAGGATGTTAGTTAACAGTGTAAACATGTTAGTTTAGTAAACACTGTAAACATGTTAGTTAACATTGTAAACATGTTAGTTAACCCTATAAACATGTTAGTTTAGTTAACACTGTAAACATGTTAGTTAACACTGTAAACACAACACTAGACATCTGAAGGAAACTCTAGCGCCCCTGGAGTCGTGGAGTTTAATATCACCAGATGACGTTCACTCTGTATTTGTAAACGTGAATTGAGTGTCTAGAGTGTCATTTCTGGAGTGATATTGTTCACGTTTCTTTGTGTTGTCTGAGTTTTTACATCGCTCTGATCCTGATTTTCCTTCGTGTTTAAAGCTTTCCTCAAAACAGTTCAAATCGATCAACACAAAACACTCTTCAGCGTTGGAATCAGAAGATGTGCTTTTAGCTTCAACATGAAGAACGAGTGAATATGAGTGTGTTTTGTGTGTGTCTGCAGGTTTTATTTAATCAGTGGAGGAGTTCCCTTCATCATATGTGGGATCACAGCAGCGATCAGCATGGACAACTACGGTAGCGGAGAGCAGACGCCGGTGTAAGTATAGAGGACTGTGAAGATATTTCATCTTTATTGTGTCGAATGTAAATTGTATGTGTTAAAGTCAGCATGAAAGGGATGTTGTGCTAGCTCATCGCGTCTACTGTATATCCCAGTGAAACGCTTCTTTAACAAGAACAATTGTGGGCGGGGCTTGATTTTGTCTGTGGGGAATTTGATTGGATGGTGGTGGTTTGCTATTGGCTGATCTCATGTGAGTGACAGGTTGCCCCGCCCACATCACCAGAGAATGAGTCTTGTTTCCAGTCCAAATATGAAACATTTCTCAAATCAAGATGCACTTACTAAAGTTGTAAAATGCCATAAGTATATTATGTCTTGTTTTCTGGGGAAATTAATAAAAATAAAATGTAGTTTTTGCTTAAAACAAGAAAAATTATCAAAATTATAAAAAATGATTGTGTGTTTGCAGTTGTTGGATGGCGTGGGAACCCAGTCTAGGAGCGTTCACGGTCCGGTGGCCTCCATCCTCCTGGTGACCTGCATCTACTTCCTCATCACCTTCATCCAGTTACGCAAACACCCGGAGAAGAAGTACGAGCTGAAGCCCGTGAGCGAAGAGCAACAGAGACTAGCCGACGTCCACCAGAGCGAGACGGACCCGAACCCGGTCAGTGTCACCGGCGGATGCCCGGGCCTCATCAACCCCTCCACGCTGAGCGAACGAACACTCGTTTAAAGCTCAGCTGAGGACGACTGCCTTCACGCTGTTTTTATTCCTCACCACGTGGACGTTCGGTGCTCTCGCGGTCACACAGGGTCACTTTCTAGATATGATCTTCAGCTGCTTGTATGGGGCGTTTTCCGTCACGCTCGGGTTATTTCGTGCTGATCCACCACTGCGCGAAACGTGACGACGTGTGGCATTGCTGGTGCGCGCGTGTTGTCCGGGCACGGCCGTCAATACGAGTAACATCTAAATCGTGTCACGCGCACAAATCCAACGCAAACCGGGGACATGGTCCGACACTGCTCATTCTTATTCAGTTTGCCCGTAAATTCGATCTGAGCCATCGCATTGTTCGTGTCAGAATCACAATCACGTGACTCTGCTCACGCCGGTTTCGCCGTGTTGCGCCGCGCTTCAGCTTCTCGATGACGAAAACACGCCTCACGTGCCTTCTCCCACGCCGAACCCCGAAGGATACCGACCCGCCGTGCATCTGCACTGCGCTGCGTGAAACCCGTCAGGACTAAAGCGCTGACGCCGACGACGACTCGCGTTTCGCACTCCTCCTCGCATGGCGCTGAGCGCGCATAGCTCTCGCGTGTGACTCTCCCGCACGACCACATCTGCCACCTCGCTCACGCGACTCCTGCCATCATCATCATCATCACGTGTGTTGCGTGAAAGACGAGCTCCTGAATGAGACGTTTCTGTGCGGGTGCGGGGAGACGGCGGAGGATGATCTGCATCACACACACATTCGAGCTTCACGCTCGCACACACTCACTGGCCAATCAGAACGGGCTCCTCAAGGGAACGTGCTGACCCCCCGACGGCACGGGGAATATACGCACCGGACCCTGGAGGAATCAAAACTACCGTGTAGTTCCAGGGATCCATCCCACTCTAGGATTTAAGGAAGGAACTTTTTTTTAAAACCATCGCGAGTTTTGTTCGCTGTTTTCCTGCGTTATAGAGGATGATTGCATCGGCTCCGCCAACAACACAAAACAGGGGCCTCGTTTATTAAGACGTTCAACGCAATGTTCCTCAAATGTGAGCGTTTGCGGAAGTTATGACAGTTTACTAAGCTAACTTTTTTTTTATCTGTGTATATATATATATATATATATATATATATATATATATATATATATACAGTATATAATTTTACTAACTGTGATTATAGGACAGCCAATGAAATGTTCCTATAAATAATTTATAATGGTCCATATGCACAAAAAAATCCTTACTTTTTTTATATATATTTTGAATTTTCACATATGTATGAGTATAAAGATTCATTTTTCAGGAAATAATTAAATCACAAATAAGTTAAATATGTTGCTCATTTGAGCATATATAATAATATAAATAATCATTTATATTCCCAAATTTAAAAAAAAATTTTTTTTTACATATTTTCTTTAGATGTTCAGATATGTATGTGTAAAAAAATCATATAAATATAAATATAAATAAATCAGTTAAAAATTTTGCTAATTTGAGCATATCTAAAAATATAAATGCTTATTTATATTCCCTATTTTTCATTTAATGTTTTAAACATATTGTTTTAGACTTTCACATATGTATGTGTAAAAAAATCTTATAAATATATTTATTTTTCAGGAAATAATCATTAATTAATCACAAATCAGTTAAAAATGTTGCTCATTTGAGCATATATAATAATATAAATAATCATTTATATTCCCAAATTTAAAAAAAAATTTTTTTTACATATTTTCTTTAGATGTTCAGATATGTATGTGTAAAAAAATCATATAAATATAAATATAAATAAATCAGTTAAAAATTTTGCTAATTTGAGCATATCTAAAAATATAAATGCTTATTTATATTCCCTATTTTTCATTTAATGTTTTAAACATATTGTTTTAGACTTTCACATATGTATGTGTAAAAAATCTTATAAATATATTTATTTTTCAGGAAATAATCATTAATTAATCACAAATCAGTTAAAAATGTTGCTCATTTGAGACATGTATAATAATATTAAAATAATTATATTCCCTAATTTTCATTTATTTTTTACATATTTTTTTAGATGTTTACATATGTATGTGTAAAAAAAACTTATAAATATTTTTCTTTTTCAGGAAATAATCAATTCATTCATCACAAATCAGTTAAAAATGTTGCTAATTTGATCATATAATAATATAAATGCTTATTTATATTCCCCTTTTTTACATACTTTATAGATTTTCACATATGTATATAAACATGTACATGTACAGTATGTGTAAAAAAATCTTATAAATACTATTTTTTCAGGAAATAATTATTACTTAATTCATTATTACAAAGTCCATTAAAATGTTCCTCATTTGTGCATATATTAATATAAATGCTTATCATGATTGCCATGTATCTTTACATTTTCTATATTGTTGTATCGTTTTAATTTCTGCTTCATAAGGCCTAATTTGTTCCTCACTTTTGACGTTTACAGCTCAAGTCTGTGCGTTTGCTTAAACGAGGCCCCTGGTTTAATGCGGTGTGACGTGTTCACACTGCAGTTTAATCTGGAGTCACTTCACTTATTTGAGTTTAATGTGGTTCTTATTTACAGGAGTGGCAAACAAGATGTATTTCCGTGCAGTTTGTACCATGAACATTGTGTTTCCAAGCTGGTGCATTTATCACTACAGGTAACAAACATTGTGTGTGTGTGTGTGTGTGTGTGTGTGTGTGTGTGTGTGTGTGTGTGTGTGTGTGTGTGTGTGTGTGTGTGTGTGTGTGTGTGTGTGTGTGTGTGTGTGTGTGTGTGTGTGTGTGTGTGTGTGTGTGTGTGTGTGTGTGTGTGTGTGTGTGTGCGTGCAAATGCAACCAAGTTTATCTGATGAAAAGAAGCATTCCAAAGTATTTTGCCATATATTTATTTTCATAGATGTATTGAGAGTCCCTCGAATGTCTAAATCATTTCTGAGACAAACATCCAAATACATGAAAATTCACCAGCAATTCTGAAGCACTTATCGTTGATTAGCTTAGGCACGTTAAATATACTGTGAATATCAACTAGCGAAAACTTAGTAATGCACAGAAAAGGCCTGCTTCTGTCTTTCTTCTGTTCTGCCGGTGAAGTTTGCGATGTAAACAGACGGAGAAGCTTCGCTCCAAATCCCAGTGAGCCGCCGATCTAGACAGCACTCGAAGGGAACATTGTACGTATACAGTACATCAAAAATCCCTCCAACGTGATGAAATACAGGTAAATTCTAATTTTTCTTTCAAGTCTATCGATGTAAAACACTCTATTTGACCCTTTGTGTTTTATATGATTGTTACTGTCTGCTAATTCAGACTCTATTTTGTGAAAATATATTTAATTTTAAATTTACGATTGTATCTATTGAATTGCATATCAAATTTCCAAGCATTTGGATTACACAGTTTTAACATAAACTAATAAACTTGATGTGTCAGGCACACAGATCAGATTTCTGAAATATTACTAATAAACTGAATGACTTAAAGCTTTTAAACTTTTTTAACTTAAAGCTTTTATGTCTAATGCATCATAAAGGTGTTCATAATGATTCCTTGTCAAATATAAAACTGTTTTTACTTGACTTTCTAAAGGCGTATTCAATTAATAGATAAGTATTATAACTGTGGTTACTGCTCTTGATGAAGATTATGCAATACAAGGCATAATTAATGCATTAAAAATGTTGATGGTGCATGATGTATAAAGGCTTTAAGTAAAGTGTATAATCCAGATTTCATATGCAATTGAAATAGATGTTGAGTACTGCAGAGTCAGATGTGAAGAGTCTCACTGGGTTCTGGAACGCTCTAGTTGTTCTCATCTGCAGATCTGTGCCTGATTCTGTTCTGTTTCTATGGTGAATCACTGTTCTGTCGTCAAGGAGACGCTGTTTGTGCAAGAACATCATCTTTGTGGCACTAGAAGGAGAAATGACAATAATCTGATGCTGGTGATTCATTGGTGAGCGCTGTGTGTGTGTGTGTGTGTGTGTGTGTGTGTGTGTGTGTGTGTGTGTAACACCAGACTGTGGAGGAGAAACTGCTGGATCATTCCACAGACGCTTTTCTTCATCCTCTAGAGTGTGTGTGTGTGTAAATCTGTCCAAAATCATCTCCTGCTCGTGTTTCTGTGGAAGCTTGTTTCCGCCACTGAGGACATCACAAATAATAAAGGTAACTGAGACTTTTTTTTTTCCTTGAGAATCGCGAGTTTTTGTCTCAAAAACACGACTTTTTCCCAAAAATTCTGACTTTTTTCTCTAGTATGTCAGATTTTTATCAGAAAGAAAATTGCACTTCTTTCCCCCACAATTCTGACTTTCATCACGCAATTCTGACTTTTTTCTAATAATTGAGATTTTATCACAAAATTTTTACTTTTCCCCCCACAATTCTTGGGGTTTTTTTTACTTACATTTCTGACTTTTTCTAGTAATTGTGAGTTTTTATCTAAAAATTTAGACTTTTTATCTCACAATTCTGACTTTTTCCACACAATCTTTGTTTGTTTTTTTGCTTATAGATTCAGATTTTTTTAGTAATTGTGAATTTTTATCTTACAATTCTTTCTTTTTCTCCCACAACTCTGACTTTCTTCACGCAATTCTGACTTTCTAGCAATTGGGAATTTTTATCTCAAAATTCTGACTCTTTTCCCCACAGCTTTTTTTTTTTTTTTTGCCATTGCAAGTTTATATCACAGTTCTGAGGAAAAAGAAAGTAAATTGTAGTAATATAAACTCACAATTTAAATAAATTCAGAATTGTAAGATATAAAGTCACATTTCTGATATATTTTTTTTAATTTTGAGAAAGTCGTAATTACCTTTTTAATTTTTTTTTATTCCGCGGCTGAGACAAGCTTCTATATATTTCCCCCAAAAGCAAAATCAAAAATCAATTGTTATTATATTATATTAAAAAAATATTTTTAAAAATTATATTAGAAAATTATATTTTCATTAAAGAAAATTAAGCCTATTTTAGGACTATTTTAAGATGTATTCCTTTTATTTATTATTATTTATTTTTATTTTATCATTAATTTTTGCATTGTGATGGGAAATGTTTTTAACTGCCATGACATTACTTTTTCTATTTTCTTTATGAATTTAAATGTGACCTGGACATTTTTTTTTTTTTTTAGATTCTCCAATTTACTTTTAAATTTGACTTTCAAATGGAAAGGTTTCCATCAACAACAGGTTCAGCGGTATTTAATGCACCGCTCTGACAGAAAGCATAAAGAGGGTTTAATTTCACGCGTGTCCTGTTTCCATGCACCACAGATTGAGATAATAAATATTGGAGAGATATTTAAATGAAGAGATGTGTGTGGATGTGGAAGATTTCTATGATGGTTTATGTCTCAGTATCTGAGTTCATACGTTTGATTTACAGTAAATGTGTTGTTTTCATGCATTTGTTCATCTTTATACTGCAGGATTGTGGATTTACACTGTGAGATTTGCTGTCAGTGCTGAGAGAGTTCAGAAGCTGCTGTAAAAACTACAATTATAACTCAATCCTGTAGAACCGGATGTCTGACTGCACTCCTTTTATTACTAATACTTTGACTTTAAACAGCAGATTTGTACAAGAAACACTCAGTCATGCCTCAAATATCAAGTGATTCAGTTCAAGAGGTTGCTCTCTCTTAAAGTTAGAGTTATGTCTATGCATTTCCAAAAAATGTCCAATATTTCATCAGCTGAACGTGTCTCTGTCCCTTAAGCTTCATTTTCGTATCCTCACATTAAACATGCTAGCTACTGAATAATGTCCATAATTAAGAGTTAAATTATGCTCTGTGATGTCGAACTTGTGGCCAGAATATGAAGCAAAGAAATCATCCATATCTATAATTAAGCAGCATAACTGCGTCATATTTTTGTGGAGACCGTGATACACCATCATTCAAAAGTTTGAGATTAATAAATCAATACATTAGTAAGGAATGTGACAGTAAAGATATTTGTTACATGTAAAACATGCTTTATAAATTGGAATATTTCACAATTCTTGCTGTATTTTTGATCAAATAAATGCAGTCTTGTTGAGAACAAGAGACTAATTTCATAAAAATATTCATTGATTCAAACTTTTGATTTTGTGTAGTCACAAAAACATTAGAATTTCACTTTCTTCAGCCAAAAGTGTTTTATTCTGGTTTGTGGAGATGCAAATGAAAGATGTGATGAGGAGAAGCAAATAACGAGATTTCATGTGAGTAAATGAGGATGACCATGTATTGCATAAATGTAGTTTCCACCATATAATGCAGGTATTCAGTGTGTGTGCGTGTGTGTGTGTTTTCAGGCTCGCTCCAGGAGATGGTGCTCACGTGTCGTTCTCAGATTGTCTCAAACCTCGCTCTGTTTGACAGGCGTGAAATCCCTGAATACACTTAATATATTCAGTCTGAACACACACCCCAAATACATCAATCTCCCGCCAAAAACTGTCTCTTACAGGCAGATATACCGTGTGTGTGTGATCGGTAGTTCTAGGAGTCCGGTTACTGGTTGTTTATGTTTGTGTGTGCGTGCGTGCGCGCGTGTGTGTGTATGTGTGTGTGTCTGATCGGTAGGTCTAGTGGTCGGGTTAGGTGTGTGTGTGTGTGTGAGAGAGATCCACAGGTGTGCTATTCAATCAATCAATGACAGTGATGGGAATAACGGCGTTATAAATAACGGCGTTACTAACGGCATTACTTTTTCAAGTAACGAGTAGGCTAATCTAATTGATTAATCTTCTCATTTTAATAACGCCGTTACCGTTACTGCCAAAAAATGCGGCGCGTTACTATAATGAAGCTGTTTTTTTCATCAGACGAACTAGATCCCTGAGCGAAGAGGCAAACTTTTTTACTGTTCTTCCTGGTTAGTGAGCAGAGCACGAGACAAGCGCATAAATGCTGACGATTGGCTGAGGTAGAGTAAAATGTTATTGTAAGCCAATCAGAAGTAGAGTTGGGCGGGTGTTCTAAAGCACGCATAGTAGTGATGGGCATTCGGCTCTTTTGACTCAGCTCACTGAAAAGAGCCGGCTATTTTGGCTCACATACGGCTCTTTAAATGACTTTGACTATAATAGTTAAATTTTTTTACATAATTATTTAATTTCTATAGGCTAAATTTGTAAGAGTCGGCTCTTTGAGATGTGCGAGCCAGCTTCCGACATTCACCTAAAAGAGTCGGCTCATTCGACGACCCATCAAAAGCTCATTCGCGAGCTCGATCCATCATCACTTATGCTCATTCAGACGACCCATCATCACTTACTGCCGCTCATGAATCGAACGACCATAACGCATCGTCGGACAGGACACAACACAAGCCAGTCAGTCAACGAGAGACAGGTATGCCGACGAGCCCAAATAATCCAAAAGTAGCCTTCTCTAAATGGTATATTGCTTATGTTAAGTTTTCATTTCCGTCCGTGTTGTCCATGCACAATATGTTGTGATCATCCATCCACTAAAGAACAATCCAGATACAATTCTCAGTGTTATTTATTTGTTAGTTTTCATCTCAATGCGCTGGCATAACATCAGTGGAATCAAGGAACGAACATGTAATAAAACCATCAGCAAGGTTTGTATTGCTTGTTTCCACTTCTTTCTCATCTGTGTTTTGATTGGTGATTCTGGATTTTCCAGAAAATAGCTGGAATAACAGCATAACAGTGAAAATATGGTGGGGAAAGAGTTAAATATTTTTTTTGTATGAATGCGTGCATCCATGTTCAGAGTCCAGTGTTTTACTGAAGTGTGTAGTGTGGATCTGTGACGGAGGACAGACGATGCTTTATATGTGATACGACTGACACTCTTACAGAAGGACACACTCATAATCGAAAGTCTCTTGTGCTTTATGTGACATTAGCTAAAACGATATCCCTATATGTGCATATCGGATTATCTATGTCACATTCACACACACCGTCTGTCCTGATAATGAACACGTAACGTACAGTAAACGTGATTAGCATGCTAGTTTTGCCCTTGACGTGCGCTTGTTCTGCTTAGACATGATAGAGGAGAGAAAAACGGATGGATTGAAGGTGACAGAAGAGCGATAGAGAGATTGTGACGCAGCAAAACACACACTGATCTGATTTAAAACACACTCGAGGGGTGAAAGACATCAGAGCATCTCACACACACTTCAGTCGCACACACGGAAACATCAGCGTTTTCCAGCACAAACATCTCAATGTCCCTAAATCAAGAACAAACTGTTTCCTCTGAATTATGATGATTGTCTGACCGCATTGGCAGATATGTGTGTTTGTTTTAAGCATGAACACGTCATTTTGATTTTTTTCAGAAATGAGTACTTCATATCTTCAGTCATTTTGCTTCTTGTCCAGTAAATGTATCTTGATTTTAGAATTTTTTTATATTTTTGCTGGACAACAACTAGGAAATACTGAGCATTTTTTGCAGTGTGCTGGTCTTTTGTGTGAGCAATAGAATTCAAGTTCAATTTCAACTGATTCAGATTTGAGTTCAAATTCAACTGATTCAGATATTGAGTTTGAATTCAACTGATTCAGATTCAAGTTCACATTCAACTGATTTAAAGTCAAGCTCCAATTCAGTTTCGAGTTCCAATTCAAAAGATTCAGATTTGAGTTCCAATTTGGATTCAAGTTCAAATTTAACTGATTCAGATTTAAGTTCAATTTCAACTGATTCAGATTCTAGTTTAAATTCAACTGATTCAGATTGAGTTTGAATTCAACTGATTCAAATTCAAGCTCCAATTCAGTTTCGAGTTGCAATTCAAATGATTCAGATTCAAGTTTTATTTTCAATTGCTTCAGATTCTAGTTCAAATTCAACTGATTCAGATTTGAGTTCCAATTCAACTGATTCAAATTCAAGTTCCAATTCACATTTGAGTTCAAATTCAACTGGTTGATTTCGAGTTCCAATTTGGATTCAAGTTCAACTGATTCAGATTCAAGTTTTATTTTCAACTGATTGAGATTCAAGTTTGAATTCAACTGATTCAAATTCAAGTTCCAATTCACATTATTGTTCAAATTCAACTGGTTTAGATTCGAGTTCATATTTAACTGATTCAGATTCAAGTTAAAATTCAACTGATTGCGGATTTAAGTTCAAATTCAACTGATTAAGATTTTCAGTTTAAGTTGAACTGATTCAGAAATCTGAGTTTAAATTCAACAATATTCAGATTCTAGTTTCAAATTCAACCGATCCGATATTTCCGATTCAAATTCAACCGATCCAGTATTCGAGTTCAAATTCAATTGATTTAAATTCGAATTCTCAATTCACCTTTGACTTCAAATTCAACTGATTCAGATATTGAGATCTCCGATTCAATCTGATTTAAATTTCAGTTCCAATTCAGATTTGAGTTCAAATTCAACTGATTCAGATTTGAGTGATTTTAAAGTGACTCCTCTCTGTCGCAGCTCAAATCAGCCTGTCGGGATTGACGTCAGTGACGTTTCTTCACGAGACGCGTGATGATGATGGTGATCTATATATATATATATATATATATATATATATATATTAGAGCTTTAATGGAGAGAAATTCATCTGAATAACAGCACAATTCCAATCTCTTCCTCACACAAAGCTGCTTCACATGCTTCACATCATATGGATTACTGTTATGCTACTTTTTTATTTTGGATTTTAATTTTGATTATTTTTAAGAGTAGCCTATATTTCTCTGACAAACTAATTTTTTTTTAAGTTTATTGGCATCGATGGATCCATGAAGGACCTTTAACATCCACAAGAATCTTCACACTGCGCAAAAGGTTCTTTCTAGTTTATTAAAATGTTCTTTACACTGAAGAACCTTTGTAAATATTGTCTTTGTGTAAACTGATATTTGAATGAGGGGGCATATTCCATGTTTCCTCTTTCACTCGTTTTTTTTTTTAAAAGCTGGAACAAGCAATTTTCTTGTAAAAAAATAGAAAAATCTAAAGAACCTTTTGTGCGATGGACGGTTCTCACTTCAAATAATTCACACATCAAAAATAACTGTTAGACACAATGTACTTCTTTCTTGTTGATGTTGCTACTGCAGAACAGTTACGGGTCGGGATCGGGTTTGGTGGTGGTGGTGGTGTGTGTGTGTGTGTGTGTATGTGTGTGTGTGTATGTGTGTGTGTGTGTGTGTGTGTTCACAGGGGTTTCTAAGGACACCAACAATCGTGATACTGGTTATGTAATATCTTTACATTTATGAAGACTAATTTTATTTTTTCATTTTCACCAGAAGGCAGAATCTGAATGGATGAAAGCACACTGGATACAAATCATTAATGGGTTTTAAGTGAAGTGTCTCAAGTGTGTTGAGCCGTGAGGTACTTCTGCAGACAAACAGAAACTCATATTTCATTTATAGAGAAAAACATATCAGTTTCCATAGTTTTCTACTGTGTTCTGATTTATGGAATCCAATCAAATCTGTTTTTGATCTGCTGTTGCCACTCCACATGAATTATAGCCTACTTTACTTAGTTCTTTGCTTATTAGCAGCTTATTAATCATTAATTATGTGTCTTGTCCAGTTAGTGAGGCTGGTCACACATGACTCAGATTATATTGAATATGTGAACACATGTGATGATGAAATACTAATAATAAGTGGAAATGTGTGTGATCATAAACGCATTGATGTGTCAGTGTTTTATGAGAGATTGAGGATCAGTGTTTGATTCTCTCAGTGTTGTTCTGCCATCTAGTGGCGGATTTATTCACTTCATAAACCTGGTTTACATGACAGCACTGGATCTAGATGAAGTATGATAACGCACAACAATATAGAATGAAATTTGTGTCCTAAATATTTCAATGTAGTTTTATACATCATCAAGTTGTGAATTTCTATTATTTTAGTATTATGTTTACTGTTTGTTTCTATTTATTAATGTTGAATATCTTTTTTATATTTTCAGTTTTCATTCTAGTATATCTAGTATTTTTTATTTGAGTAATTTCTTTAAAAAAATTCTATTTAATCTAAACCATAAAATAAGAGTGATGGTTTAATGGTGGTGACTTGTTTGTCCTACTGGCATTACCCATGGTTAATTTATTTTCTTTTCTTTTTGTAGATTTCTCTTTAACCCAACGATGGCTGCTGGGTTCCCCTCACTCGTGAGGTGTTTTGGTCACTTTATTTGTATTTGTACCTTTAGGGTTGGAGTGTGATTGCTTTGGTGAGAGCACTTTCAGACTACTGCCTTCACGATATAGGTAATATGACTTATTATAGGACCTATTTTCTTTAACTGTTGGATTATTTGAATAAAAAATGTGCCTATTTTTGGAAACTGCGCTACCCCTGTGCGTGATTATTAACTATATTGCCCATTAACAACTATAATACCCATTTTTAATAGATTTAGTTTTTGATAACAATAACAACACTTATGGATATGCCTTGTTTATCAATTTATAACATGCTTTTGTGTTTTTTAAGAATATTTTTATTTAGCTTTTTAGCACTTAAAGGTTACTACTTCAGCTAAAATTAAACATTTCTAATTTTACTCTTTAAAATTACGTTCAAGTTTTTTTAATCTAATATTCATATTTTATTTCAACTTTATTTGAATTACCAGACTTAAAATAAATGTGAAAATCTATATTTTTAATCATTTTATTTTTATTAGTACTAGCTATATATGATGACAACACTGTTGTGAATATAGGAATTCCGTTAAATGCTTTTGTAATTTTTATAATTTTTGAAAATATTTAGCTTTCATTTTTTTTTCAATAGTACTTTAACAAATAATTGTCCTAGATTTTCCTACTTGTATTCAAATTTTATTTCAGATATTTAAATTTTCCAATATTTTTAGGAAGAAATACAAATTTTTACTAGTTTTATTTTATTTTTTGATAATGGTGTAAATTATTCAGTTAGCCATTTTATTACATGCTTTTGTATTTTAAAAAAAATTCTATTTAACTTTCCAGCAATTATACTTCAGTTAAAGTCACTCAATATTTCTAATTTTCCTTTAAGGTTTAAGCTTTTCATCTAGGCTAATGTTCATATTTTATTTGACCTTTATTTCAATAACCAGACTTAAAATAAATATACAAAAAATAAAATGATTAATATTTAATTATTGTAACAACACGTTGTGAATTTAGTAATTTCGTCAAATGCTTTTGGAATTTTTATTATTTTGAAAATAATATTTCATATCTAGCTTTCATTTACATTTATTTTTATTTGTTTTAATAGAACTTCAACTAATAATGAATATAACATATTCATATTTTACTTCACCTTTACTTAAACGACCAGGCCTAAAATACAGTAAATATTAAAATGACCTATTTTTAGTTATTTTTAGTATGAGAAAGATGCACAGTTGTGAATTTGACAGCTTGATATCCTCATATTCAGTCTTCTGCTGTTGATCTACTCGTGCTGTAAGTGTGTGACGGTCAACAGTGTGGAATCAGGACTGAATGATGAGTGTGAGATTATGATCTTCTGATGATCGTCTCCTCAATGCAGATCCGCTGAGGGCTTTTGTAGGTGTTTATTAGAATTCTGTGGCTCGTGTCTCCTGAATGCTGGATATTTTGGGAGAGTTTGATTCACGTCCAATTTACATTGTAAAGCTGCCAGGCGCCTTAAGGGAGACGAAGAAATGTGCTTATTTGTCGATGTAAATACCTGCAAGAGCTGCAGTGAGACTGTGGATATAATACAGGGCTGTAGACTTTTCTCTGAGCATCTGCGGGATATTATCTGAAATTCTGCTTGAACTATTTTCGAGGTATGAAGTGTTCATTTCACCCGCAGATTCATTTAGCAGCTCATAAAATTATTTTCCAATAGAAAAACAAACTGTTAAACAGGAAAGTATTCTGCGTTCGTAGTCAATCATTTTATCCCTGAAAACTCACTGAAATAACAAGTGTTTTTCCTGTCTTAAAATATCTTGAATATTTTACTTCCACCTGTCTTGGCGCCCAGTTTGATGACCTGTTGCGATCTAATCTGTTTTTTTTTCTTCAACATATAAACACAGTATAATCATCAGAGATGCACGCGATTACATTCGGAAATAGACAAGCTGTTTACATAACTGCCCCAAGCAAAGGTATCCCGTCAAGTTTATAAACTTTATACTGGGTTTATAAATCACAATGAACACATCCAAAATTATTTAACATATCCTATAACAACTGCAAAGCGTCTAATTTGTAAACAAAATTATTTCTCCGGCACAATTAGCATATTTTAAAAATCTCAAAACAGACGTCACATCCTGAACCGCACATCAAATGGCTGCCGACTGCGTTTTCCGCTTGATTTTTGCATAAAGTTGAGACGAGAACTGCCCAACCTTTTGACACTCTCAACGCTTTCATCGGTCCGCCACCACGTGCCTGCACTTGCGCGGTGCGAGCGTAGCCCTTTTCAATTCATTCCTATGGAAGTCGAGCTTCACGCTCGCGCATTGCATTATGGGATGGACAGCGGACCAGTTGAGAAAGCGTTGAGAGCGACCGAAAGCGTCAAAAAGGTTGGCCAGTTCTTGACTTTATGCAAATAACAAGCGAAAAATGCGGTCTGCAGTAGAGGTTTGCACTGCCGCGGGAGCTCCGCTGGTTGACGACGCAAAGCAGTGCGGCGCGGGACAAATTTTGAAAGGTCATTGCCGGGAGCGGGCGGGATGATGAGGTGCACTTGCGGTGCTGGCGGGAGGGATGTGCATGTTTAATGCTTTCTGTGATTGAACATATGCAGGCTTACCAATAAATATGTTATTGGTAAGGTAATTTTGTGCGTATGCATTTTCCCCAGAACCTTTCGTCAGATAGAAAGTTCGGGCGGGAGCGGGACATTATATCACAGATGCGGGCGGGGCGGGACTAAAATGACAAATCTTTGCGGTAGCGGGAATGAACTACTGCGGGAGCGGGCGGCAGCGGCTCTGAAAAATTGTGTCCGCGCAGGTCTAGCAGCCAATTCGATGAAGCGGTTTGGGATGAGACGTCTGTTTTGAGATTTTTAAAATAGCCTATACAAATTGTGCCGGAGTTTATGCTAGATTTAGTGCGTAAATAATTTTTTTTACAAATTAGACGCTTTTGCAGTTGTTATATGTTAAATAATTCATTTTGGATGTGTTCATAGTGATTATACCTGAATAGGTTTATAGAAGTTTAATTGACGGGAATATCTTTGCTTGGGCATTCATGTAAATAAAGCCTGTCTATTTCCAAATGTTATCGGCGTGCATCTCTGATGATTATACCTTGTGTATATGTTGGAGAAAAAAACAGATTAACACACTGGCAACAACACGCTTCCAAAAGCCGGAGACGTTGACAGCGGCACTGGTGCGGATTTCTGTCGCTGTACGGACACGCACCGTTAAAATAGCAAAGCGGTGTCGGAGAAGCCGCATCTGGGATGCTTCTGAAACGTGCCGCGTCGCGGTTGGTGTAAACACAAGCATTGACTAGAGTAGCCGCGATCAGCTCCGGTAGCCGTGTCGCAGACGTGTGGGGAGGCGTATCCGCATTTACCGTGCCGCGCCTCTACGCCATTCGCGCCGCAGGAAACGCGCATACATTGAAATCAATTGCGCCTGACGCGCGCTATTCAGTCGGCAGCGCGTCATAGTTGGGGCGTCGGGCGTGGTCGACGTGGGGAAAGCACTGCGACCATCTGTATGTAGGCCTATTTGAATGACAAAATTGTCATATTGCGAGTCATTGACGCCTGCCGACCGGCAACGGTACATTACAAAATGAACTGTAATAGGTTACTGATTGCCCTTACTATTTAATTAAAAACTAGGTCAATGACCCAACCAAATGGCCAGAGGTGTCGGATAAGACCGGTAACATTAGCCTATAACTCTTATCAACTTAAAGTTAAGTAGGCTAGATAAAGCCTTGTAACTTACCAATTATATATCTACTTATGCTTTACTCCAAACTATTAATCCTTTTGTAAAACTGTGATCAGTAGTAGCTCGAAGTTGCCGAGAAGACTTGGCTGACAGTTATCCAAATTCTCACAGACTGCAGTCTGATAACCTTCAGCTGCAACGCTAATGTGAATGAGACAATATAAGAATCTTGTAGTATTTTAGGACAAAATTATAGTAACGTTAATCCTACTATAGTATTTTGGGACATAGTATATAGAAGTATTACAGAACATCACAGAAGTATTGAACACCTATTATACTTACAGCCATATAGGATTAATATAGGCTAGTTCTTTTTCGTAAGGGATGTAACGTCAAACAAATCTGGCCCACTGCCTATGACACTGCCATTTATAATGCATGCAATTATTATTCTATAATAATTAAAAAAAAAAAAACATATAGCCTTAAAACAAGCTGATGGCAGAACAGTGTTTTTTAGTCATATCTTCTCTCTGCGTCAGGCCAGACGCAGGTCAGCATTTATTTTCAATACTTGTTATTATCGGTCTTCAGCCTCGGGGTAGAGTCCCAGAACCAAGCTGGTCACATGTGCTGCTGTCATGGAGATCTGGGGCAGATGAATCTCTGTGTGTGTGTGTGTGTGTGTGTGTGTGTGTGTGTGTGTGTGTGTGTGTGTGTGTGTGTGTGTGTGTGTGTGTGTGTGTGTGTGTGTGTGTGTGTGTGTGTGTGTGTGTGTGTGTGTGTGTGTGTGTGTGTGTGTGTGTGTGTGTGTGTGTGTGTGTGTGTGTGTGTGTGTGTGTGTGTGTGTGTGTGTGTGTGTGTGTGTGTGTGTGTGTGTGTGTGTGTGTGTGTGTGTGTGTGTGTGTGTGTGTGTGTGTGTGTGTGAGAGTGAGAGAGTGAGAGAGAGAGAGAGAGAGAGAGAGAGACGCTCTGTCACAGTGAGTCTAAACGAGTGTGTGTGTGTGTGTTTATTTGTTTCTGAAAGAGGTGTCCTCTGTCTCACCAATGTTGCATTTTAATTGATCGAAAATACAGTAAACATTGTGTTCAAAATACAGTAAAAATGGCATTTTTCCAAGTTTATGGACGGAAAAAATTTAGATATTTATAATATAGGCTATAAGTCTCTTCTGCTCACCAAGGCTGCATTTATTTGATCAGAAAACACAGTAAAAATTGTGAAAAATTATTTCAGTGTAAATCATGTTTTCTATGTGAATATAAAGTGTAATTTATTCCTGTGATCAAAGCTGTAATTTTCAGGCATCATTACTCCAAGTCTTAGATATAAAGCTTAAGTTCAATTTAAGCTTATAATTATTTATATAGCACATTTAATTGCAACGCTGTTGCCCAAAGTGCTTCACAGTTAAATAAAACAGTAAGACATTCATGTGTAAAAGCATATAGGTAAGATCGCACACTCGTGACAGCCCCCCTCACTGCCTCACATGATTGGTTGTTCTGATTGGTATTAACAAAAATTGATTAAATTGTTAATATGAAGCTAAACAGTTAATGAAACAAAAAATGTGATACAACTTGACCTGATATAGTGAATATGGCAATAGCTACAAGTCATACACTAGGCTCCTTTACTGTAAGTGTCGGTAAAAGACGTTTCAGAAACGAAATGTTGCTGATATTTTATGGGGAAAGGTTAAATGACGCAGATGCGCGTCACGATGACCAATAAATAACAATACTGAAGCGTGTGCGCGCATCTGATCAAAATGTGGAGCGCGTTTGTCTGCGCACGCGCGCTGATTCAGACTTCGGCGTCTCGCTCGCGGGCGGCTCGTGTAGTAATAGCGTGCACGCGCATGTCGTTACCATGACAGCATAGTTAGTAAACTCCCATGTTGCCATCGGTTATGATCAGCAGAGGAAACACTGAATCCGCAGTGCAGGAGAATGTACAGAACTCGCGCATCTGTGACGCGTCGCGTCGGGGACGAGCGTTTCTAGGAGAAGCAGAAGCTCCAGCGGATCTGGGATCCGTCAGGACACGCGTGGATTTATCCTGAAGATCCATGGGAACATTCGGCTCTGCTGTGGTGTGCCTGGAAGAGGATGAGGAAGAGGAAGAGGGGAAGAGAGAGAAGTTGAGCGTCTTCCTCCTCTGCTCGAGGACGAGGTGAGATTGATGATTGACAGGTGGTTGATTGACAATTAACTTTGCACATGGTTTCGTGGCATGTATAATAGTATGTGTTATGGTTTTCCATCTTCTGACCAGCACTAGCTAACATTAGCTGTAAGTTGGTGGGGTAAAAACCTGATGCATTATTTATTTGGAATATATACTTCATGGAGAAATAATAGGAACAGTGTTGGAGGAACAAACATAACGCATGTATGCAGAGATTCACTGAAGATCATCTTATGAACACACACACACACTCGAATGATGTTTAGAGTTTGTTCTCTGCTTTGAGCTCGAGACTGTTTTTTTGTGGGAGTGTTGTGAACTTCCAGGGGTTCAGGGACAAGCGTATCTGGGGCAGAGTGTGTGTGTGTGTGTGTGTGTGTGTGTGTGTGTGTGTGTGTGTGTGTGTGTGTGTGTGTGTGTGTGTGTGTGTGTGTGTGTGTGTGTGTGTGTGTGTGTGTGTGTGTGTGTGTGTGTGTGTGTGTGTGTGTGTGAGAGAGAGAGAGTCTACAGTATAACGGTGTCGGCTCGTCCGGCTGCTCTAACTCTATGCTCTATAAACTCAGCTCTAGTTTCTTTAACTAGTTTTCTTTATTGATGATTGAACATGTTTTTCTCAGAGTGTGTTTTACCAGTGTCTTACATTAGCTGTGTCCCATCACGTGACGACAGTACAAAAGCAGCTAAAACAATGCAAATACATATTTTATTTATATTGCAGTCCAAGCTGGGAACTATAAACTGCAGCATAAAAGTGCAAAACTGCAGTGTGTGTCTCATTATTATTGCAGTTAAAGTGTGTGTCTCATTATTATTACAGTTAAAGTGTGTGTCTCAGTATTATTACAGTTAAAGTGTGCGTTGTGATCTTCTGTACTGTAACACAGCATCACAAAGTCGGAACACAAGCAATGAAAGCCTCTTCTGACAGGGTTAAAGGCATCTATATTATTACCTGAATATTAACAACCCAATTAATACTGGGAATTTATTATTGATTTAATGTTTGAAAAATAATTTTACTTAATGTATATTTTCCTAATAAATACACTATTCATTCATTGATTCATTCATTCATTCATTTTTTATCTGTTTATTTATTTATTTTAAATATATTGCTTTGTTATTTATTTTAATCGTATTTTTTATTTATATATTTGTAAAAAAAAAAACTGTAAACATTTTCTGTGAAAATTTCCACAAAAATATATTACTTCATTTATATTTCTTAAAAAAATAATTTATAATATATAATTTATTTATATCTGTTTATTTTAAGTATAATTTTTGGTTATGTATTTATTTTAATATTACTTTTTATTTATATATTTGTAAAAAAAAATATGTGTAAACTTTTTCTGTAAGCATTTCCACAAAAACATTACTCACTACTTTTTCTTAATAAATTATGTATTTATTTGTATCTGTTTATTTGTTTATTTTAAATAGATTTTTTGTTTATTTATGTATTTTATTTTTATATTTGTAAAAATATATTTGTAAATATATATATTCTGTGAACTTTTTCTGTAAGCATTTCCACAGTTTGAAAACTCTTTCTTGGGTAATTTGGAGGTTCACTACAAAGTTTAAAGGAAAATCCAAATGTGTTTTTTTCCAGTTAAACACGTCCTGATATTAAAGGAATTACAAAAGACGTTTATTAACCCTTCTAAAGGCTCTCTCCAGGCTGACATCATCACTGAGACGGGCTGCTTTTGGCTCAGAGTTTGGTTGTTGAATCCGATCTGATGTGAGCCAACAGATTCATTACTCAGATTAACTGCAACCCAAAAGATCTTCTAGAAAGTCCCTTAACACTGTCCCATCTGCCGACAGCATGCCTCGGTTATATAGTCATGTTTAATTATTTCCTTATGAAGGATAGAAAACACACACACATATATAGTTTGCATGCAGTTTTGTTTTGCAAAACACATTAGCAACTGCATAACAATGTCTGAACATCATATCAGTTATGGGCAAAAACACCCATTTTAGACTTGATTCTAATTTAAATGGAGATGAAAACATAATAAATAGTTGTCAATCACACATAACACACACATTCCCCATGAATGCATTTAGGAAACTGAGCACAATGATGTACAGACTCTCATGACATCATAGCGGAACTTGTTACAATCTGTCTTTTGTAATCTGTGGAATATTCCATTGGAATGAATGGGTCGCTATGGAGATTTCGGTGTTCTATGTGTGTGTTACACTACTGGTCAAAAGTTTTGGAATAATTAAAAATAGAAATCTTATTTTTTTTTATTGTAAACTCATTATTTATTTGATCACAAAATACAGTAAAAACAGTGAAATATTATTATAATGCAAAATAACTGTTTTCTATATCAATATATTTTTATATGTAGTTCATTCCTGTGAATTTATTTCACAAAAAATTGAAGTTGTTCATCAGATCCTAATATTAGAGTGATTTGTGAAGGATCATGTGACACAGGGTCACAAGAATAAATTACACTTATATTCACTTAGAAAACAGATGATTTACGTTGTGGTTAAAATTGTAAAATTTTTACTGCATTCTGATAAAATATTTTTACTGTATTTTCTTTAAAAAACTTTAAATACCTTAATTATTCCACACTTTTAGCAGTGTGTGGGAGTGTGTTTATGTATTTGTGTGCATGTGTGTTTGACTTTTACTGTTATGCTGGTAATATAATTTCTAATGATGCTTTGTCTGTTAAATTAATTAGAAATGGCTTTAACCCGACTGCACTGCACATGTCTCTGTATCATGCATGCGATGCTCAATCCCTCCATATTTCCTCAGGAGAATGTTTCTCTGGCTGATATTTTGTGTCTGAGGGACAGCGGGCTGTCGGAGCAGGAGCTGTGGGCGGTGTGTGTGGAGTGTGTGTGTTCTCTACAGAGCATCGCTCTCTCTCCGCTCTTCCACACACTCTGTGTAACGCCCGACACACTGGCCTTCAACGCTCAGCGGAAACGTGTGTTTCATGGATCAACTCAGCGGTGAGTCATCAGCTTCGTGACTCAAACACACTCTCACTGCGTTTGTCTGGATTTATTGAAAATATTGCTTTTGATGCACATCTCTTCAAATGGAGGGTTTTGACAGATGTGTCTTCATAAAAAACTATAGATAACCATATAGTTTACTGTAAAAAACAGTAAAATCACTTTCCATGTGAACAAATGTACTGCTCATTGCTAGTGTGCAATAACAGATTATTGGAACCTTTGTGTAAAAAGTTAACTGTACTTTTACTGTAAACAAATACTGTTAAATGTGTGGTTTTGGCAAGTAAAAACTATGAATTACCATATAATTTACTGTGAAAAACAGTAAAAATTACTTTCTATGCAAACAAATACTGCTCATTGCTAGTTAATGTTAATTAATCCCAACTAATTTTTGGGGAAGTTAACTGTAATTTTACTGTAAAATACTGTTATGTATGGTTTTGGCAAGTCAGTCAAGTCGTCCTCATTTATGTAGCGCTTTTAACAATGTAGTGGATTGGACCAAACTATGGATAACCATATAATTTACTGTAAAAAAAAACAACAAAAAAAACAAACAAACAGTATAATCACTTACCCTGTGAAGAAATATATTGCTCATTGCTAGTTAATGTTAATTAATGCCTTAACTAATTATTGGAAAAGTTAGGCTAACTGTAATTTTACTGTAAAAAACTGTTATATATATATGGTTTTGGGAAGTAAAAACTATGGATAACCATATAATTTACTGTAAAAAAAAACAGTAAAAGGACTTTCCCTGCGAAGAAATGTACTGTTAGTTAATGTTAATTAATGCCTTAACTAATTATTGGGACCTTAGTGTAAAAAGTTAATGCAATTTTACAGTAAAATACTGTGAAATTTATCATTTTTGCAAGTAAAAACCAAGAATTACCATATAATTTACTGTAAAATCACTTATGTTATATTTGATATGGTTTTGTTTCTATGTTGTTATTAGAGTAGGGTGCTTTGTGTTACAACGACTGTGAAGGTACACTGTAAAAACTAAAGGTGCCTCAAATATCCTGTCGGATACTCAAGGAACCTAAGAACACAATTTAAGTTCCTCAAAGCTCTTTCTCCTACAGTTGGGGTCCAGTTACCCATGTAAATACTATGTACTTATTTTAGTAACTACAATTACTGGGTAATAACTAGTACTAACCCTGAACCTACCCCTAAACCTAACCCTGTTCCATGTACTTACCTTATATTAGCCAGAACTTTCTAGGTAAGTACACTGTAAGTACACTGTAAGTACGTACTGTAAAAGGAAGCGGTACCGACAATCTTTGCGGTTCTTGCTGGAACTTATAGGATCCTTGAAGCACTTTGTATTCATTTCAGAGGTTCTGGCGTCACCTTTTCACTACCATGAGACCTCGAAGTGCTTTTGGGGAAATTAGAGGAACTTGAATGCTATAAAAGGGTTATTGTAAGATCTTTTAACATTTAAGTGGTTCCTGGAAGATCTCTTATGTTAAAGCCAGCATCTGGAGGAACCCAATGGTTCTGTGAGGCCAGAAAACAATTATTATTATCCTGTTATTGTTATACTTAAGTTTTGTAAAAAAAATATATATTCATAAATATTTTTTCATAAATTATACTTCTGATGCAGCTAGTATACTTACATTTAATTAGTAGGCTATAGGTCTATTTTATTGATTCATTTAAAACTTAAACGACGACAAAAAATAGTAAGTACAGCCTAATAATAATTATAAATATAGCTGCGAGCAGCGATTGCGGGCCCAAGCCGGTGGCACCGCAACCCCGGTGCCTGAAAGGCACCGGGATGGCGGCTACCGCCGGCTTCGGCCTTCCACTCGCTGCTCGCAGCTATATTTATATATATATATATATATATATATATATATATATATATATATATATATATATATATAGTAGTGTGTATATATATGTATATATGAAGCCGGTGGCACCGCCACCTCGGTGCCTTTAGGGTTATTCTGCACGACGTGCAAAAGCGTAACCCCTGCTTTGGAATACATACTAGTATGTATTCCACAATTGGAATACATACTAACATACTAGTCAGAACTGAATAGTTTATATCTGAATGACAGATCACCATAGAAGTCAATGGAAAAAATGTGACTAGTAACAAAAGAATAGTTACTAGTCACCATTGAAATAAGTACTAGTGTCTAATGAATAAGTACTAGTATCTATTTAATAGGTACTAGTATCTAATGAATAAGTACTAGTAAGTACTAGTACTTAATGGAATAGATACTAGTATCTAAAAAATAAGTACTAGTAGCATGAAAATAGAGACTAGTAGGTTAAAATGATTAAATGTTAAAACGGCTTGCCATACTCTATCTGTCGTTTCGACTAGTCACAATTACGTTACAGATATCTTAAATGATAATACAAACTATCCAAAATGTAATTACGACTAGAAAGACGTTGTTGATATCTACAATGTTAATTACGAATAGTCAAACTTAGCTTTTAAATGTTAAAAGGGCTTGCCATACAGAAGTGTAGGCTCAGAGAGACACTCAACATTTTCAAACCAAAATATCTGACTTTCTGTGGGTCCTAGCTCATGAGTGTAAATTAGAAAGTTGTCCGGCTTGAGGAGAATACATGAATATATGAAACGATGAGATCAACATGTGTACTGAGTTTCATATTATTACATGCAAGCGTGTTTGATTTATGGACCAAGTTTTTGGACCCCGTTCCAGGGGGCGCTGTCTAGCCCCCTTGCCACACCCGGGTACCATCTTCAGCCCGGCTCTGATGGCTGTGGGATCTGACCTGTGTGCAAAGTTTCAAGAGTTTTCAAACCCATTAAGGGCCCCAAAAGCCGCTAAGAGACTCAAAATCATCAAAAAAAGGAATGTTAAAGTTTGATGCGTTGCTATGGCAACATTATCTTAGATATTGAATAATGCTTTCACAGCTCTTCATCTGGCGTGTGTTTACATTATACAGATGAAGTTTGAAGCAAATCGGGTAAAAGTAAGAGTGTGATTTCAAAGCATTTTGAAAGTGAAACACTTTCTGCTGCCAGTTGGTGGCGCTATATATTTGACTCACAATAGTCACATCCATGTGATCGGCCTCTTACAACGAACACACTGCTGAAGTTTCATCAAGATCAGTTAATGTATGCAGAAGTTTTAACACACTTCCTTTTTGATTTATGGACCAAGTTAATTTAATTAATACACTAATTATATAAAACTATTGTCAATGCACTACAATTAAACAGGTTATATGCCTTTACTTATAAAAAAATAAAAATAAAAACTTATTTAAAAAATACCAGGCTTAAGAAATGTATTTACTTTAGCAGGCCAGACACACAGTGAAATGATTAAGCCCCCTCCCCCTACACACACACACACTAACACACAGACTGTGTGTCAAGAGACTCAAGAAAGACTCAGGCTCAGAAAGAGCATGATCATATTCAAACTACAATATCTGGCTTTCTGTGGGTTTGAGCTTATTATTGTTAATTAGAAAGTTGTTTGGCTTGAATAGAACAATATACACGGCAAGTTTTGTAACTGTCAGTAAAACTAACCAAGTTATAACACACTTTATGTGTCCTTTTTTAGTCAAAAAAATTCGCCACGGCCAAACCGTTCGAGATATCACAAATCCGTCCGGAATTTAGCATCCTCAATGTCTTGACTTCATGCACACCGAGTTTGGTGGTGATTGGTAACAGCATGGGTTGTAATTTGATGTTTTTCTAGGACAATTATTTAAAAAAAAAAAACATAATTCCCGACTTCCGTTTGAACTGTCATAAAACTTAGAGCACGAAAGTTGTTTGGCCTGATGTGATCTATGAGTGTACCGAGTTTCATATTAATCTATGCACGTGTGTTTGATTTATGGACAAATGTTCGAATCCCTAAAAGAATGCATCCTAAAAGAATGGTAAAGTTTGATGCGTCGCCACGGCAACAGTTTCAAAGATATCAAGAATCCATTCATAGGTCTTCATCTGCCGTGTATTTACATTATACAGATGAAGTTTGAAGCAAATCGGGTAAAAATAAGAGGGTGATTTCAAAGCATTTTGAAAGTGACACACTTCCTGCTGCCAGTTGGTGGCGCTATAACTTTGACTCACAATAGTCACATCCATGTGATCGTCCTCTTACAGCGAACGCACTGCTGAAGTTTCATCCAGATCAGTTAATGTATGCTGAAGTTATGACACACTTCCTGTTTCACGTTTCTCGCCATAGTTTCGTTTTCCTCGCCACGGCCAAACCGTTCGAGATATCAAAAATCCCCACACAAACTTTCATCCTCAATGTCTTGACTTCACGCTGACCGAGTTTCGTCGAATTTGGATCAGAGCTCTAGGAGGAGTATTTAAAAGTTCATTGCGTGTGTTTTACAAAAAAACCTCAATAGCCGACTTCCTGTTGGGCTGGGGTAAAGAGTAAGAACGCGAGGTATAGATGAAATTCTGCTATCGACATGTGTACCGAGTTTCATATTATTACATGCAAGTGTGTTTGAGTTATGGACCAGGTGTTCGGACCCCATTCCAGGGGGCGCTGACGAGCCGCCCTGCCACGCCCGGGTACCAGCTTCAGCCCGGCTCTGATGGCCGCGGGTTCTGACCCGTGTGCAAAGTTTCAAGAGTTTTCGAGCATGTTAAGGGCCCCAAAAGTGCCCGAATAGTCGCTAGAAAAAGAAAAAAAAAAAAAAAAAAAAAAAAAAAAATAAAAAAAAATAATCGGAAGGAAAACAATAGGGCTCTGCGCCCTTTCAGGGCTTGGGCCCTAATGATAATATGACGAAGATGAAGAAGAAGACGCAGCAGGAGGAGAACAGTTTTACAGTTTTTTTCAGTCTGTCACGAAACTGCTTCAGTGAACCCTGAACCTCGCGCTGCTCACACGCAACACAGGTCAGCTGATCTGCATCGGATTTGAATGTAACGGCTCCTCTCATCAAAGCTTCAGCTGTTTGTTCGCCTCTCCGTTACAAGGTTTGTAAACTCGCTAAAGAAATATAAATACAGAGTCTACTCACTATATTATATTCAAACATATACATATATAAACTAAAACACGCGTTCTTACAGAGTTTACCACTCGTTTATTGCACAGTAGCCTATGTGGTATGAAGGTTTTAGCCGCGATGCTAACTAATCTAACGTTAATGAATACCGTTAAAGAATTAATGGAAATCATTGACTTATTGTCTTAGATTGTTTTAGTCATTCACTTAAATGTATTCTGTACAACTGTGTCTTCAAATTGCTGATATAACTTCTAATAGCTAATTCCTGCTGTCGACTGTCATCATTGGCGTTATGAATAACGAGTGGATAGGCGTTAGTTAGGTCTGTTTTTGTTTATTTACCACAGGTGCCCTGATTCGTTCAAATACCATTTAAAGCCCTTTACTGGCCAATAATTATTATGTTGTGAATGGATATAATCAGCTTTGTTCTTTTGTTTCCCCAGAACAACCACTGCATTTCTAAAATCATCTGAACTTTTCAGAGGCTACATTGAATTACAGTAAGTTACCGGCTGCACCACATTCAAGTACTTTATTACTATGAACTTTTTTTGTTTGACTGTGTATTTGTGTTTTTTTTAATTCTCTGAAAATATTCCTTCATGCTCTCAAATCTCATTCATGTTACTAAATACATCATTCACAGATAATGCTATATGCATTTTTTTTCTTATACCTTAATCATTTGCATTTGAATATAAAACATTTGAACCCTGAATTATAACTTAAAGTGTAGACTTTTTAGACAAAAAGGCTATTATATGGCTTCAGAAGACTTGCAACACAACTCATAACACATGAGCTGTGGACCAATTTTTCAGTTTAATTTTTCATATTTTTTGGATCTTTTCTGTGACATTTTTGGAGATTAACACAATATTTAACCATTTTACATAAATTGTTGCATTGAATTGAACTAAACAAGTGTACATAAGAATGGTTTCATGAATGATTTACACAGTTTTGTTCGCTTGTCTCCTGCAGTGAAACTGAGTGATGACTGGGGTTGCATTACACCTGAGATCTGCTTTTGGGTTCCACAGACAAAGTCAAACAGGTTAGCGAATGTCACAAGGCTGAGGAAATTATTTGGTCCCACTTTATATTTAGTGTAGTTACATTGAAATTAATAATTTGATACAATGGACTTATTGTGTACATACATGTTTTTACATTGTACTTAAATTTTAAAATTCCAGCATGTAATTACAGCTATAATTAATTTATGTTAATACATTTGTAATTACACAGTTGACCCTCCCCTCACACCTTAACCTACCCTTAAACCGACCCATACCACCACACCTGACCCTAACCTTACCCGTATCACACCTCAATAGCAGCAAAAGTGTTTTACAATACAACAGGAACACAATAATACATTGTACTTATTGTTCAATGTAAGTACATAGTACTTAAAGCCACTTAATATAGAGTGGGACCAATCATTTTAATTTCACAACGATCACTTTAATAACAATTTTGTTATTAAAGTGATATTTAATAACAAATTATTAATAACAAATTTTTTAACACATTTTTAAAAATAATTTAATAATTTTTTAAAAAAATGTGCTTTAATAACAAATTTTTAATAACAAATTTGGTTCTTTGCATTTTGGCACCTCGGTAAGCTGAAATACAAGTTTGAACAAGAAAAAAAAATCCTCCTTTAGACCTGAAAATCATTGAAGTGCCTGGACCGTCCACCAGTAAAGAGGGAAAACAAACGGACAATTGTACTTTTCTAACTCGTTAACCTCACATGTCCCTTGTGAAGATTTTATTAATGGCAAAAAAGGCAAAAAAGTCCATTGACAACTTAACTTAAAGATTTTTTTTATTAATGTGATGTGTTTCCATGCATTTTGTTGAGATGTCTTTTCTTGTATACCCTATTCTATATACTGTACATTGTTGATAATTCATGTTGCTTATGTATTATACTATTTGTTTGTGTATTCCATTCATTGATATTAATCTATTACTAGCTTCTTTTCCCAAGTGCATGGAAGTGTATGTATTAAAATGGATCTAAAATATGTAATAACCAATTTTTACCTTGTATTTGGTTCAGTTTGTTTATAATAATAGAAGTTAATGCTAACCATAGTAACAACATGAAATAATAAATAAATAAATAAAAATTGGTTCCTGGAGGCACCCAAAGCGGTTCCATGCAGTGCCTAATATAAGAGTTCCTCAGGAAACTTGGGTGGTTCCTCAGAGAACTGCCCCTTTTTTAAAGGGTTCCTTGAGGATCTACAGACGGATTTCCGGCCGGTGTGAAGAACCCCAAAAGGTTCCTCCAGGAATCTTTTCTTTTTACTGTGTACAAATGAGAGCTACATATGCACTTGCAATGGTTTTGTCCTCTAGTGCCGTTCAGCAGCCTGAAGGTCATCCACTGAAGGTCGTTCTCAAAGGCCACAGCGTATACTTTCTAAATATACCGGTGAGTTCCTCTGCCAAGTGTTTTCTGGAGGATCTGAGACACTGAGGAGAGAGAAAGCCTGACCTATATAACAGATCCAAGTGTCTGGAGGAGAGCGTCTCTTTTCTCAACGTGCCCTAGTCAGACAGCGAGAGTTAGAGAAGCTCCTCTGAGGACTTACACACTTATTCACAGAGAAACACACTCTCTCTGATTGATGAAGGGAATATAATTACACATCACAGCTGGAGCTTCATCCTGTGGGTGTTTGTCACGGTTCTGCGCCATTTCCACCCGTAGTTAATATGACTTCTCTTTTTGAGATGGTTTTATTGGTTAAGTGATCTATAGCGCTCCTAAAATCAGAGCAAACGCCTAATGCTAAATGTTAAACGTATGTGTGTCGTCATGTGGCGTTTCTGTTATTGTGTCCTAAAAAAAGAAGCGATTCTAAACTCCTAAACTAACACTGTAGCTTATCTGAACTAAATCATATTCAGGGGCTCTTTACGTGATTATATTTTAGTGATCAGGTGTACTGTTCCTTACCTGGTGAAATCACTTGTTAATATTCAAACTTGTGTTTTCCAGGGATCGAATACCCTTGACATTGGTGTTGCTAGCGCAGTTGTTTTTTGCCGTGGCTTTTGCATTGACACGAATTTCCAACCAGTCGCATTGGAAATGTAACATTTTTTGATTTCTCGTGTTATGTGTGTTTTCTCAGATGATCCTGACGGCTGTTTCGTTCCTCCAGAGTTGGACACGACTGGACACACGTTTGAGGTGAGCTTAAACTCCATTATTTTACAAGGTCAGAAACAATGTGTGCTTAATCGACAGAACATGGCTCATTTAGACCGTGGAAAAACCTCCCAAAACGTTAAGTTAATAATTTTAATTATATATATATATTTTGTATGGTCATAACATAATTTTAATTGTTTTTATTTTATTCTACATTTGTATACTTCATATACACTTTTTCAGATAGAGAGCATTATTATTTTTTGGGCTTGTTCAGAACATAATTTTAATAACATTTATTTTTTCAGGGTCATAACAATTTTATTAATTTTGGAATTTGAATTTTCTTTCGTTATTTTTCATATAAACTTAATCCTTTTTTTTCCAGATAAGAGACAGGTCCTTTGTTTGGCAAGCATGTTCATATAACATAATTTTTATAATGTTTTTTTTTATCATTGATTAATATTAACACAATTTGAATCATTTTAATCTTATACTTCATTTTTAGGATGACTGTTGTATTCTGTCCTGGGTCTACAGATGAAACAGTCTTTGTTTCATTTCATAAACTAATAAATAAAATAAAAACTAAATAACCTGCTAGCTTCTACCATATATATATATATATATATATATATATATATATATATATATATATATATATATATATATATATATATATATATATATATATATATATATATATATACTATATATATATATATATATATATATATATATATATATATATATATATATATATATATATCATGCATAAAGGGATAAAAAGCACAAGCCAGAATTGCTGTCGGCGGTTTGCATTTCTGAAATGAAAACATCGTATGCAATGCTCTTTCAGTGGGAGTGAACAGCCTTTTATTAAATGAATGTATTCTGAAGTAGTAATGATGATCATATTTAATCATGATATTAAGAATCGTACCATCAGATTTTGGACAGACTTAATTCATAAGTTCATAACTTAATTCTGATATTACACTTCAGTTTTGACCATATACACTTATTTATTTTTTTTTTTTTTGCATTTTCATTACACAATTTTTATAATATTGTTTTGCATGAACATAACATTTTTAACAATATTTTTGCAGGTTTATAACATAATTTTATACATTTTGTAATAATAATTTTACACTTTATTTTTATAATTTTATTCTTTTTTATTATTTTTTTATTCTTTTTTTTTACATATTATAATTTTAATAATGTTGTCATTTTAATTGTATAGGCTACTTTTTTATAGTTCATTTACAGTTTTATTTTTTGCATGTTCATAACATTTGAATAATTTTGTAATTTTATTCTTCATTTTTATACTTCATATACACATCATTTTCTCAGATGGAGACCAGTCTTTTTGTTTTTGCATTTTCAGAACATCATTTTAATAATTTTTGAATATTGATTTTATTTTTCAGATAGAGGCCAATAATTTATTACTATATTTTTTGTTTTGTTTTCATAATGTTTTTTGCATGTTCATAACAATGTTAATAATATTTTTGCAGGTTCATAGCATAATTTTAATAATTTTGTCATTTTAATTTTATACTTTTTTTTTTTTACTTCATACAGTGTACCTCTTCTTGTTTTTGGTTGAATTTTCAATTAGTATTAGTATTCAATTAGTATAATTTCTTAGTATTTGTTGCAGGTTCATTTTAAAAGTTTAATTTTTTTTTCATTATCTTTTTTTGTGCATGTTCATAACATTTGCATAATTTGGCAATTTTAACATTATACTTACATTTTAGGGTACATTTTGTGTTTTGTCAACAAAGACTCACAATGGATGCGATGATCCACTTTATATTACACAGATTTCATCTAGTGATGATAGTAGATCAGGTTTTGGGTTTATAGTCTGTATATGTTTAAGAAGTATGATTTAATTAGCATGTCTCTCTGTTCTCCAGGGTCACATGTTCTCGTTAGGCTCCACCCTCTGGGCTGCACTGGATCGCGATTACGGATCGAGATCAGGATCTGAGTGAAGAGAGCAGGTGTTTGCTGGAGCAGATGATGCAGAGAAACTCGAGGATCAACCCTCACTCCAGGTTCATCAGTCTTCTGAAGTTTCAGTCTGAGAACATCAGTGAAAGACTTCTGCTTTAGAGGCGGCTGCATGATGACAATAAAGTATTGCGTGATAGAAGAAAATTAGCTGGAACATCATTTAAATAATTAGATTTGAATTTTAATAATATAATTTTAAACATACATGCGTTTAAATAATCATTAAAAAAACAGTAGTGAAAATACTTCTGATTTAAGTTTTTTACATGAACAACATACCAATGTGAAAGGGATGCATATTAAAATATAAAATTTGTTTTGCATGTTAATAACATAATTTTATCATTTGCAACAAATAATTCTGCCCTTTTTAAAGTAACTTATATTTACAACATCATTTGATTGCGACATAAACATGGATAAACTAGCAGTGGGTTTGATGTGAACACATCTTATGTATGTTTGTTAAATGGAGGGTGTCCGTGAGCGCAGTCTTGTGGTTATTCAAAGCTAGTGCAGTGAAATAAAAGCAGACTGCAGTGTTCCCTTCACAGATCTCTCCTCATCCCAGAACCAGCTTTACTGACGCTCTACACACACTAACCTTCCAGGAATAACTAAATATCCATCTCTATAAAGCTTTTTTGTCAGCTGGACCTCTGAGATTTTAGGTTAATATTTCAATAATTTAATAATTAATTTAATAAATAATTTACTCAAGTTCACATGATATGCACACATTTTTTTAGAAAAGTGTACGATTTCAGAACTTCCACGACTTTCTGTGGAGAATAAAATGTTTAAAATAATTGATATAAATGGATTAAGGGTCATTTGACTGAAGGACAAATAATTTTAAAGAATCTGTAAAACAAATGTATTGTTTTCAATGGGGAAAAATGGATAATAATTATTGCATAAATATTAATTAGTACTATTAAATCCTCTCAAAATGCAAAATAAAAAAGATAAAATATTATTGAACAAAAATATATTACATTGATTTTACTGAAGAAAATAGAACATTTTGCGTGTCCGTCCACTTTAACTGGAGCATGAGTGTGTTCCACAGATACGGGCCGCTCGAAGGGTTAATGATGTGTGTGTGTGTGTATAGACGTCACCTGTTGTTTCCAGGATATTCTCTCTCAGGCCAAGGCTTTCCTCGCCGACGTCTCGTCCACAACCGTCTGTCGGAAACTGTCCGCTGTTGGCCGAAGACTTCTGTCCATAGAGTCCGTCGCCACTTTCCCAGGTTTGATCCCACAGTTGGCATATAATGTGACTTATAATATATATACAATTTCAGGAAGTCCAAATAGCAGCAAACAAAGAGTAAATTAACAACATAAACCTAAAGAAATCTCAAAAAAGAAGGGAGTTATCATCAAAAAATACCTTCAAAAGAAATTATGGGTTGATAATTCATCCAAAAATATAAAATTGAAATAAATAAATTATTTTGAAAAAATTCAACTGATTTAAATAAGTAAAATAAAATAATAAAATAAAATAATGAATCATAAAAAGAATACATTTTTAAATATATATTTTATTTTTTACTTGCATGTCATGTGACCATTAATTGGCATCAGAAAATAATAAAAAAAGTAAAATAATGAGAAAAAAAACAATACAAGACTGACCATTAACTTAAAAAAATTAAAATAATAATAGTTATTAAAATAAATACTAAAAACATTTAATTTGTCTCCCTGTATTTCCTCAAATAACTGACATCAGACAATAGCAAAAAATAAATAAATAATGAAATTATTGAAATATTATTTGTTTAGCTGCATGTCACGTCACTATTAACTGACATCAGACAGTAACAAAAAAAGTATGTGTATATATCTATGATTTTTTTTCTGCATGTCATGATGTGAGCATTAACTGAGAACCGTGAACATCTTAATTGTTTGTTGTTAAATGATTGAAATGTTCCCGATAAAATCTCAGGTGGTCTTCCAGTAAATATTGAATCTTAAAGGGGTTCGGCTGACGAAGCAGCTCTAGTGTCTTGTGTTGCCAGATCTTTCTATTTCTTCACAGACGCTTCCAGTTTCCGTTTTCTTGATTGCAAAGCTTTAATCTCAAACTCCACGGAGAATCACAGCAGCGCTCGTCCTATGATGAGAAACCCTCGGGCGACTCCTGTGACGGGGAAGAGCTCCTGATGAAGCGGAGAGGTCTGGTGTGTCACGGGTCTCGACTGGTCTGGAGCTTCGGCTGGACTCAGGTACAGAACACACTGCAAAAGTGCTCGTTTCCAGTCCAAACGTCAAAACATTCTTAAAGGAGTTCACTTTAAAAAAACTTTAGCTGATAATTTAATTGTCATCCAAGATGTCCATGTCTTTCCTTCTTCAGTTCGAAAAGAAATGAAGGTTTTTGATGAAACATTCCAGGATTTCTCTCATATAATGACTTCAATGGGGACCAAACGGTTCAAGGTCCAAATGACAGTTTCAGTGAAGCTTCAAAGGGCTTTAAACATCTGGTCTGGTGTCAAACAAACGTCTGGTGTACGTTCAAAGCTCTTTGCACAGTTTGCACTGAAACTGTCGTTCTGGACCTTGTACCGTTTGGACCCCATTGAAGTCTATTATATGGAGAAAAATCTGGAATGTTTTCATCAAAAACCTTAATTTCTTTTTGACTTTCCCTTGTTTTGGAATTAATCAAAATTAAGTTAAAGCAAGCAAAATGATCACCCAATGGGGTGAGAAAAATAATCTTAATTCACACAGAAACAATTGGCAGATCATTTTGCTGTTTTAAGCAAAAACTCACTTAACTTTGATTAATCCCCCAAAAAGCAGGACATAATATCTTATGTCATTTTAATACTTTATTTAAAGTCATTATACACCACTGAAAACATAGTTATATGTATATGATATTGCATTTCTGTCAGTCCTCCTAAATATTACACAATGCACTTTTAAATAATAAGCTGATAATAATAATGCATATTGCCTCGGCTCTTCCCCAGGGAAGATGAGCCCTCGTTCGGACAGCAGGTCCCAGAACAGTTCTCCGGTGCGCAGGAGGAGTCAGGAGAGAAGAGCCCTGAACCGGTCCTGCTCCTGTACCTCACTCCAACAACCCTCGGGTGTTCAGTCCTCCCTCACACACTCCCATCAGCATGCTGGTGTTCGACCTGTCCGAGATCAGCGAGGACGAGAGCTGGAGCGGGAGACTGCGGGATACATACACCCGGGCGGAGAGAAGGTCCGAGCGCAGACGAGAGGAACCGTGTGTCCCGCCTGTGGATGTCCGACCGGACGCTCGTGAGACGCATCACAGAGACGCTGAAGACGGAGACCTGTCCTGCTCAAACCACCACTACCAAAACCGTCCTGTCCATGAATGACGGATATCAGAACGAGGTTTGTTTGTGTGACGAAATATTACTGATTTATTATTATTTGGAAATAAAATTCCCTGATGATTTACTCTCCTAAACGTCATCTGAGATGTTCATGTCTTTCTGTCTTCAGTGGAAAAGAAATACGTTTTTTTGAGGAACACACAAATATAAGAGTTACGAGTCTGATCTAACACAACCAGCCGACATTTAGAACAAAATACACATTTATATACTTTAACAACTAATGCTGGCCTTGCTCTGTTCGTGACTCTCCTGTTCGAACTCGTTTATCGAAATGAACGAATCTTTTTCGAGTCATTTGGTTGATTCAGCGAACGAATTGACTCGGAAAAGACTCATCAGAGAACAGAGCAAGGCGAGCGTTTGAGTTTATAAAACTTAAACTTTGATATTTATTTATTAAATGAGCGATCAAAAAATCTGTCTGTAACCTTATCTTAGAAAACAACGTTTCATCTGAAAAGTGTTTGTGCTGTACCCGGGTCTCCCCTATCAGTAGTTTTCAGGTATTTTCGAGAATTTGCACTTTCTGCGCTCGCTTCTGATGTTTGAGCTCATCGAAACCTTCCACACAACATTCAAGTAATGAAATTAGTTCTTTTGTGCATCTTCTTGTGCTTGAATATTTCCATTGGCAAGGCTTGACCTTCATATGGTCTTGGTTTCCTGTTTACACTTCTGGGTTTCAGGTCTATACGACCCCAACAACTGATTGAGTAATTGTGCAAAACATATACATTTTTCATCATACAAATAATATATAATTTTTTTTGTTTAATTCTCATCTATTCATTAATGCTGTGTTTTTGGAGATATGAAGTACTTGTGTATCCATATACCACACAATTCCTCAACTACACCATTAGCTTGCATATGAAATATTATTTTTTATGATACATTGCATTTATGTTCTAGTACTATGACTTCATTTCTGTGTAAAAATGTTCAGATTTATGCCCGAGTTTCTTCTTTTTTTTTGACACATGAAGAAAATATATATATATATTTTTTTTTTCACATTTCCCATTCATTTCAATGTGGGGTCATATTGACCCTGAAGACCAGAAGTGTAAAAAGTTTTTTTTACATACCTTCAGAACAATCGAATCAAGCCCAGTTTTTGTGTGTGTGTGCATAGATAATGTATGAAAAGTCACAAAATCTTATTCCACTGAGATGAAGGGAACCTTTTTTATTTTTAAGTAAAAGTCGATCAGGGTCCGTATAGACCCGACTGAAGACTTAAACTCTCAAAGCAGTGCTGGTCATTTCTTCACGTCATGTTCTAACACCTCATTGTTAGAGTTCATAAAAGTCAGCTGGGGAATAATGTTGATGCAGATTTAGCATTTAGAAGTGTAATAATAATAATCTGTAAAATAAACGAGTGATATTGTTGTGTTTTGTTCCCCAGTGGTTGTCCCTGCGGGATCTCCTCCTCGCTCCGCGCCGCCTCCAGTGAACGAGCTCTGGGCTTTATGCCACACGTGTCTCTCCACACTGCAGACGTACATCGACCTCCCGGGTCAGTCACAACATCAAAACACGCTTTACTTCCACTTTGCTTATGTTTCATGTCGATAATTAACCTATATTTTAATGCAAAATTATGCAGTGCTTTGCTAATGCACAGATGCATGTTTAATAAACATTTTCTAATACTAATATGATTATTATGCATGAAGTGTTTGAGCTGTAAGACCTGATGGAAGATTTGTGGTTTTAAAATTTCATTTGTCACAATGAAGGAATAAAGTGAACATCCAAAAAGTATATATACAGAAGTGGTGGCCAGTTACAAGTTACAGCATACACAAATATACACTGTTCTATAAGCTTGTCATGGAGTTAAAAAAAAAAAGATTTTATATCTCACAATGTAGTTTTTTTTCTTCTGAATTGCAAGATTACATCTCACAATTCTGAGAAAGTCTGTTATAAATGTGGACTAATGACAAATAAAGTCAGAATTGTGAGATAAAAAGTCGCAATTAGCTTTTTTTATCTTTAATTACGTGATGGAAACCAGCTTCCCGTACTTTCCCTTGTAATTTCAACACAATAAAAATAAATTATACAATGCGATTAATTAATATATAAATAAAATAGATTTGACATTTCTATAAATTTTAAATGTTAACATTCAAAATCTTGAATGTTAAAGCAAATTTTTGTATTATTTACTATTATTATTATTAATATTATTATCAAACATTAAAAATAAACACTTACAAACAATACAAATATTTTATTTTATTTTGTATTTATGTTTACTTGCATGTCTCACCATTAACTGACATATCCAATTAATACAAATTCTAATATATATATATATATATATATATATATATATATATATATATAAATGGTGAAATGACATGCAACTAAACAAAAATTGTAATGCTAACACACACTGTTCTCTGTGTCCATCAGACTATCTGTGTCTGGACTCAGTGTTTGTGGGCTGTGAAGGAGAGATGCTGTTTCTGAACCCAAGAACTCAGGTATGAGCTCAATCTTTATAACTGATATCAGTTCATGAACTCCTAGACTCCGGAACGCACTTCCTTCTCATATTAAACATGCACAAAATGGAAACATTTTTAAATCCAACATACAAACTCACTTTATGGTTTAATTATTATTATTTTGTATTCCAGTGTGTTTTTTGTACGCTTTGTATTTTTATCTATTTTATTTTTTGTATTTTTGTGTAAAGAGCCTTGATAAACTGCTTTAAAGGTGCTATGTAAAATAAAGTTTATTATTATTATTAATAACTCTGTCCTTCTCAGTCTCCTGTGATGTGTTTTTCCTGGCTCCTGAATTTCAAGAACATGGAATTGTGACGGAAAAGGTTTGTCACTATGGCAACCGCTTTCTAGTAGTTGCACACAGTGTTGTGTGTTTAAACGGATGTGTGTTTTTCTCTAGGCGTGTGTGTATGGGGTGGCAGCCGTCCTCTGGGCTTCGGCCAAGTTTGATTTGTCTCCCGATCAGAAGTTGGCCATGCCGAGGAAACTCAAGAGACTCCTGCTGGAGATGGCCAAGAGGAGCACCGATCGAAAGACCATCCATTGAAACGGCCAAAAAGGTGCTTGAGAACGATCATGCATTATTTATTCATTTAAAACGTATTTTATAGAGTCATATTTTACTCCAACACCCAAAATATAGGAGAATTATATTTATTATAAAGAAAAAAAATGAAAAGAAAAGTCTATTGTGCAGGAACTTTATATAGTGTATACAAAAAATAGAAATTTATTAAAAAAGTACATAATGAATAAAAAAAAATAAAATAATATGTAACTAAAGTAAGTAATATTAACAAATGAAACCCTACATATGTAATTGAAACATATATATATATATATATATATATATATTAGGGTGTACTGGATTAAAAAAATTAATCGAATTAATTAGAGGCTTTGTAATTAATTAATCGAAATTAATCGCATTTTAATCGCATAAATATTTGGACTAAGAACAGTGAGAATTTTTTTTTCAAATGGATTTTTAGTAGGCCTATACTATTGAATAATGACTGAATACATAAGCTTAAGCAACAAGATATTGTTTATTTTTGTTCAACCAAGTCCAACAGACCAGTGCAATTGTATGTTTTGCATTGAGGTGAAACTTGAGGGTCGATGTGATACGCAAATTCCTTGTTGCATAGCTTGTACACAACCCTGCTCTTAATGACGCTTCCATACAGGCGTTCTGACATTAACTTTTTTGCTCACTAGCCAATGTGGCTGGTTTTACAAAATTACTAGCCACACAGCACTTTTACATAGCCACATTTTAAATAGGGGCTTTAAACAGTACTGAAAATTTAATAATTTTATCATTAGCTCTGGTTGTAAAGCTCATTTTTTGAAAACATTCTATAGATTCTTATTGTATATAATAAAAGTGCTGCATCTTTTTTTTACAGCAGTAAATAATACAGAGTAGAACAATTATCTGCATTAGAAACAATGAGCAAATGTGATATGACGTGACATAAGGGGAGCCCTGTTACACTGTGTACCTTAATCATGAAGATTATTATTTTTTCTTATATTGGCCACGCACTCACGAAATGACTGAACGCTGATGTTGATGTGTGTGCACGCGTGACCAGTTAGTGTGATGATCATTTGACAAAAGTCTGGAATGGATGTCATATTTGGCGACGCGCACCCTCGCACAGCGGCACTGCAGGAGAGGCGAGACGCGCCTATGTCTCTGGATTATCCTGTTATTAAAAAAGATCGCTATATCAAATTAAGTTGATAATTAAGGGCAGACTAAAACAGCCCTCAGTCCGACGGCCAGCCCGAGAGTTTAATCTCCACGTGTCTAATGTGATACAATTCGTTTGTTATGTCAGATGTCTTTTGACAAGACTACAATTTTTCAACATGCCAAAGTGGCTAGTGGGAGTGACTGTGTTACCCGCCACGCGTGAAATCCACCCGCATTTGGCGGGTGTTAATGTCGAATCCCTGCATCCGTCGTTTTTATAACATAATTTCCCATCCACGGGACCAACCAAAGCGGTCTCAGTGCAGCTTCTTCGTGTTCACTGTTTGTTGTTTAGTTGTCTGAAGCACTGTAAAAAAAGTCATGAACGTTAGCTGGTGTCTCCAGTGATAATCAGTCCGCCGAAACTAATCCAGAGAGAATGTTTCCGTGGTGGGAAAATACGTGCCGATTAAAATGCGTTAATTTTTTTGTGTAATTAATTAATGCGTTAAAGTCTGTAATTAATTAATCGTAATTAACGCGTTAAAGTCCCGGCTGAATATATATATATATATCATATTTCAGGATTTTGGGCTGAATTGTCCTGAAAAATAATTTCACGGTGCAAATATGAATGATATGTAATAGTTTATTCATGATAATTATTATGTAATTATTAATTCAGTTTTTAAATGAAAGGCTTGAATTTCTTTATGCAATGAATGCATTTCCGGTTAGTTTTCTTCCTCCAAACACTGGTTTGCTGTCTCTCAGGCGTCTGCGTATGCTCAACGTGGGTTATTCTGCTGTCATCTTTCAGTGTTGCCGTGACTACCTCTGCCGGCAGGGAAGCGACGCAGAGAGTGTGTGGACACAGCTTATCAGTTGAGATTCATCAGGTGAAGGATCTGATCAGTCCTGTGATCTGGTCTTTAGTTCTCTAGAGTCTCTGTTCTCTGGGTCTTTTACTGTGGAAACTGGTTTCCACCATGAAATGGGATTGCAAGCTGTTTATCTCCAAATTCAGCAGCTCATTGTCTGCACATACTCCCGGGAGAAATAAAGTCAGAATTCACGAGAAAAAAGTCAGAATTGCAAAAAATTAATTTAGAATTTAGTTAAAATTTTACAAAATGTTTTGTAAATAAGGAAGAACGCAAGATATATAGTCAGAATTATAATAAACAAATTGAGAAACTGCGTGAAATAAAGTCAGAATTGCGAGAAAAATATTCAGAATTGCCAATTGTGAGAAAATAAAGTCAGAATTATGAGAAATAAATTGAGAACTGCGTGAAATAAAGTCAGAATTGCCAATTGTGGAAAATAAAGTCAGAATTGCCAGAAATAAAGTCAGAATTGTGAGAAATAAAGTCAGAATTACGAGAAATAAAGTCAGAATTGCGAAGAAATAAAGTCAGAATTGTGAGAAATAAAGTCAGAATTGCGAGAAATAAAGTCAGAATTGCCAGAAATAAAGTCAGAATTGCCAGAAATAAAGTCAGAATTGCGAGAAATAAAGTCAGAATTGCGAGAAATAAAGTCAGAATTGCGAAAATAAAGTCAGAATTGTGAGAAATAAAGTCAGAATTACGAGAAATAAAGTCAGAATTGCGAGAAATAAAGTCAGAATTACGAGAAATAAAGTCAGAATTGCAAGAAATAAAGTCAGAATTGTGAGAAATAAAGTCAGAATTGCGAGAATAAAGTCAGAATTGCCAGAAATAAAGTCAGAATTGCCAGAAATAAAGTCAGAATTGCGATAATAAAATCAGAATTGCGAGAAATAAAGTCAGAATTGCGAGATAATAAAGTCAGAATTGTGAGAAATAAAGTCAGAATTACGAGAAATAAAGTCAGAATTGCGAGAAATAAAGTCAGAATTACGAGATATAAAGTCAGAATTGCAAGAAATAAAGTCAGAATTGTGAGAAATAAAGTCAGAATTGCGAGAATAAAGTCAGAATTGCCAGAAATAAAGTCAGAATTGCCAGAAATAAAGTCAGAATTGCGATAATAAAATCAGAATTGCGAGAAATAAAGTCAGAATTGCGATAATAAAGTCAGAATTGTGAGAAATAAAGTCAGAAATTACGAGAATAAAGTCAGAATTACGAGAATAAAGTCAGAATTGCAAGAAATAAAGTCAGAATTGCCAGAAATAAAGTCAGAATTGCGATAATAAAGTCAGAATTGCGAGAAATAAAGTCAGAATTGCAATAATAAAGTCAGAATTGCGAGAAATAAACTCAGAATTGCAATAATAAAGTCAGAATTGTGAGAAATAAAGTCAGAATTGCAAGAAATAAAGTCAGAATTGCCAGAAATAAAGTCAGAATTGCCAGAAATAAAGTCAGAATTGCGATAATAAAGTCAGAATTGCGAGAAATATGGTCAGAATTGCGATAATAAAGTCAGAATTGTGAGAAATAAAGTCAGAATTACGAGAATAAAGTCAGAATTGCAAGAAATAAAGTCAGAATTGCGCGAAATAAAATCAGAATTGCGGGAAATAGTCAGAATTGTGAGAAATAAAGTCAGAATTGCGAGAAATAACATCAGAATTGTGTGAAATAGACAGAATTGTTTGAAAGACACTATTGTGAGAGAAAAAAGTTGCAATTACCATTTTTATTTGCAGGCTTATATTTTGCAATCATGACATTTTCTCGCAATTGTGAGGTTATATTACAAAAAAAGTCCAAATTGAGATTAATAACCTCAGAATTTGCGTGAAAATCAAAATTGTGAAATAAAATGTTGCAGCTTTTTTAGTTTTTTATTCTGCGTGAGAAACAAATTTCCTCATTTGATCAACTGTGTGTCTCAGAAACATCATCCTTCTACTGCATTAAACATGTCAGTCCAGTGATATCAGCGACACACACTCATCTCTGTCCCGTTTGCACATCTCATACACATTTATTTGTGTAACTCCAGTTTCCAGATAGTCGTGAATTGATTTTTCATGAGATTTCTCAAAGGAATGCAATTGCTCAGAGATGATCTTTCAAATCTCAGGAGACTCGGTTTAAGTATCAACTTTCCCAGAGATATTTATTCAAATTATTTATACAGACTAAAAATAGAAACAACTAAAGAGCTACTCTCATAAACATACCAGCTGTCAGTGCAAACGCTCTTCTGTAACTCTTTCCTGTCTTAACACATAAACTTCCGTCAGCAAGTTTCTCATAACAAGAAGCGTTTGTCATTGAAGGTATTTGATGGGAATAGAGTTACGGAGGAACCGTGTTCTCCTGAGAGTGCTGAAAACACACCTGACCCACACGTGGGACACGTTCACACAGGTGCGAGTCATTCTGTCAATGTGCATTTTTAACATTTCAGATTAAACTCACAAAACCTGTCAAGAACATGTTCAGCTCACTTTTCACCCTAAAATCAGAAGAGAGAGATTCTACTGCTCATAAAGAAAGCCTATTATCTCTATGACAATTAAGCACATTTACACACTTCATTCTTTGTAATGTAATGTGAAAAGAATCACATATTATTATAATGTGGAAAAAACAAAACAAAAATTATGTATATGCAGTTATTCAAAAGTTTGGGATGGGTTATGCTATCAAGACATTTATTTGATCAAAACTACAGTAAAAATTGTGAAATGTTACTATAATGTAAATCATCTGTTTTCATTGTGAATATATAGTAAAGTGTAATTTATTCCTGTGATCAAAGCTGAATTTATCATCATTACTCCAGTCTTCAGTGTCACGATCCTACACAAATCACTCTAATATGATGATCTGATGATCAAGAAACATTTGTGATTATTATCAATGTCGAAAACAGTCGAGCTGCCTGTTTCATGTTTGTGAAAACCCTATTATTATTAATTATTTTTTTTTAAATTGAAATCTTTTGTGTGTATATATATATATATATTTTTTTATATTTTTATATATATAAAAATATAAAATGAGGATAAAAAACATAGAAAAACTCAAAAGTAAAATGGATGCATTACAGAAATGAGAATATGAGGGGAATGTGCTTTTGCTATTAAAATACAGTTATCTTGCAAAAATAATTGCATTAATGGTCCTAAAATAGGATTCCTCTTCATTATGTAACATTTATATCTGTTTTTGGGGGTGAAATGTGATCCACACGTTTTCATGAGATCAACCCTGTTCTGTGATAAATGTTCAAACAATAAATGTGAACATGCTTTACATTTGTGTGGTATTAATCTGTTTTTGTCTCAGGTTTTGTCCCGTCTGGCCCTCGAGGGCCGGTTGGCCCCTGTAACTGGTCCTGTTCCTCATAATTACCCCAGTGTCCTCCACCAGCATCCGTTTGCCCGAAGGCCTTCACCTCTCCTGCATACACACTTCAGCCCGATAGTCCTGACCCCAAACACACAGTCTGAGCTGTAGGTCTACTGATGCACTTGCATATATATATATATATATATATATATATATGTATATATACATACACATATATATGTATATATATATATATATATGTGCGTGATATATATATATATATATATATATACATAATATACCGTGATATATCCGACTATCCGCTTCACTTCTATAACTATTTTTAAAGATTTTTTTCAAATGCTTTTACTTCTGCAATAATCTGCCAAGTGTCTTCTTATAACAAGACCAACCTTAGGTCAAAGCATTCATGAATTACAACATTTAAGTTCAGAACGGGGTGAAAGTTAACCGTTTAAAGAAGAATTCATTGATATATCTACCCACGTTTTTTGCAAGAAATAAAGTCAGAATTGCGAGAATTAAAGTCAGAAATGCGAAACATAAAGTCAGAATTGCGAGAAATAAAGTCAGAATTGTGAGAAATAAAGTTCAGAATTGCAAGAATTTAAGTCAGAATTGCGAGTAATAAAGTCAGAATTGCGAGAAATAAAGTCAGAATTGCGAGAAAACAGAATTGCGAGAAATAAAGTCATAATTGCGAGAAATAGTCAGAATTGCGAGAAATAAAGTCAGAATTGCAAGAAATAAAGTCAGAATTGTGAGAAATAAAGTCAGAATTGCGAGAATTTAAGTCAGAATTGCGAGAAATAAAGTCAGAATTGCGAGAAATAAAGTCAGAATTGCGAGAAATAAAGTCAGAATTGCGAGAAATAAAGTCAGAATTGCGAGAAATAAAGTCAGAATTGCGAGAAATAAAGTCAGAATTGCGAGAAATAAAGTCAGAATTGCGAGAATATAAAGTCAGAATTGCGAGAAATAAAGTCAGAATTGCGAGAAATAAAGTCAGAATTGCAAGAATATAAAGTCAGAATTGCGAGAAATAAAGTCAGAATTGCGAAGTAATAAAGTCAGAATTGCGAGTAATAAAGTTAGAATTACAGAAAAATCAGAATTGCGAGAATAAAGTCAGAATTGCGAGAAATAAAGTCAGAATTGCGAGAATAAAGTCAGAATTGCAAGAAATAAAGTCAGAAATTGCGAAGAAATAAAGTCAGAATTGCGAGAAATAAGTCAGAATTGCGAAGAAATAAAGTCATAATTGCGAGAAATAAAGTCAGAATTGCAATAAATAATGATAATTGCTGAAGTAATAAATGATAATCTGTTAACAATAATGCAATCATTATAATAAATCACAGTTGTTAATAATGAAGTCAAATTATAAGTCAAATTGTAATAACGAATGCTGCAATAATTAAGAAGAATTTAAATTAATTAATAGTAACGAATTAACAATAAGTTAAAATTGCAAATAAGTCAATAATTAGAATAAAGTCAATAATTTAGTAATAAATACCAATTGTAAAAATAAACTAATTGCTAAATATATTGCGAAATAATAACTCAATTACAATCACAATTAACAATAATAGTATATTGTAAGTAATAGCAGCATAACTTAAATACATGATAA
>JAQIUQ010004988.1:0-17972 GCA_030378365.1 Hybognathus amarus | reverse complement strand
GCAAATATTCTTGGTTCAGTTAGTATTGCTCAGATCAGTCACACAGTTCTGCTTTCAAAGCATTTAAATGTTCTCAAGTGTTAGATGGAGAGATGTGCTGACATGGAAAGTAGTGTAGAAGTGCTTTGCAAACATTGGGTAAGTCATGGACTGCTTCTTTTGCACAGCACTTCAAAACAATTTTGGAATTTCAACCAGCTATCTCTGGAAACCATACAAACATCAAAGCTGATCAGACTTGATTTCAATGTTTGCCTTTGTGCAAGTAAATTAATTTATATCCACATGTTAAATACTTTCTATGACGTTATTATAAATTATAGATGTAAGATTTGTTTAAAAAATACATACAACAAATTCATCGTAGTTTTCTGCGGTCTTGCAGCAATGCCAAAAATGGTTGCAGATGTCTCTACACCATTGCAGAATAATTGAGCACCCCCTCTGTTGACCTAACTGTAAAACAACATAATGTGCATGATAAAAAACAAGCTATTTATTGCATACCAAAAATACTCAAATATGTTAAAATACAAATCCTCTCAGTACCGTAGTAAGTCTTCTAGAAAGAATTTTGGACCCATGCCAGACATCGAGAGAGTGGTGAATCCCCTTATCTTTGAACTTTCCTGTCTTGGGTATCTGTAAGTAAGAATAAATAATCAAGATACACATTTCAAATGCTTACTAAACTTAAGTCCTTAGTGTAATTGTGTTGCAATATAAAAGATAATTACAATTAAATACTAAATTATTAACAGTGGAGCTTTACCACTACTTACTGAAAAGAGCAGAAATCTGTACGTTGGCATCCGTGCAAACTTCAGTCAGTTTGAGGTCTTGACCAGAGAACATCAACTGTTCCGGAGAACCCCTCCTTCTCTCATGGCCACTGAATTTCTTGCCGTCTCCCTCTTGTCAATATTGACAATGGAAATAATCTTTTGGTGTCATTTTCCATGACCGAGTAAGAACAGATTGCGCACAAAAACCCGGACTGTCCATTCGGCCATCTCTTATTTTTATGTTTGAGAAGCAAATGTGAGAATAGAAGTGCGTTTATATTGGCCCATGACATATATCAAATGACCAGTCAAGTCAAGAGTAATTTCAAAAAAGACTTACCCAGGGCCACCACACTTTGCTTTGCCTGAAGCTGACTGACGAAATCTCTTTCCTTTTGCCCTCTCCCAAAATCTCTTTTATTCGGTCGATGCAGAAGTGATCCTGAAGAAGGTTGTCTGGTTTACTGTTCACCTACTCAGTGAATTTGAAGAGCAATGCAATCTTGGTGTAATTGTTGCCAGACAGCAATATGTTGGTGCTAAGTCAGGAAGTCTCACAGCATGCATTCCTTGTGCAAACATTACCGGTTGTGAAGACCACTTCCACACGACGTGACCATGTAGACATATCTGTAATACATTTTTAAACATAAGCAATGTGCAAAGTTATTCTCACAAAATGTGATAACTTATCAGAGTATATTAATCTACAAAAATGACAACTCTATCACTGATATTAAATATAATTACAATGTACCCATTCAACTACTGCAGCAGTACCCTTTCCCGGACAACCACTTCAAATGGTTTTCTTTTGGTGCACCACAACGTCCTTGTGGTACGGTCGATTGCTGAATAACACGCCATGGTTGGAATGTCCAAATACTTCACAAGCTGCTTCAGGCTGCTATGATACACTATTAAGGCAGGCACACCAATGATGTCATCTTCACATATAACTTTCATTATAAAAGGAGACTGTGAAGTATCAGTTTTGGTATCTTTGTCCCTCTCATCCTCCTCCATGTCTTCGAAATCATACAATGTGTCTTCCATATTAATTTCACGAATATCATCTAAGTTTAAAGGTGTTTCAAAGGCTCCACCAGTCCTGTTGAGAAGCATGATGCCAAAAACACGTAATCTGAAGTTTAAATGCATAGAAAAAAAATACATGCAACTATGATGGGTATCACATACCTGACACAAATCCTTGGTATATACTCACTATCACTATCAGAACTACAGGATTCCTCTTGGTGGTCTGAGCAGCTTATGGTATCCTCATAGTCTATACTGCACAAATCTGAGACTGTGAAAAATATTACTTTTGTTTGCTTTAAAATTTTTTATATCAAATTGAAAATAAATAAATAAATAATATACAAACAAACCACAATTACTTACATGGAATTCCTAAGGTCATTGAACACATTCTCATCCGATTGCTGAGTGCTGTGACCTGTGGCCTCATTCAGATCTACTGATGAAATACTAGAAAAGAAAAGAAAATATTAACAGATTTTTATTAAAAATACAGTATGTGTCAAGAACAAACATGGCTATGTGTCTAATGCTACAGTGGCCAATGACAATGTTAGTGTGAAAATATTAATGTCCAATGTTGTTTTACAAAAGTTCAATTTATAATATCAAATGTTGGAATAGTGTTGTTTTCTTCATATAGCATTATCTACTGTAATAAAAATACTATAAAGAAAAGTACATATCGATATGAAAGAAGGTATATAATTTTGTTCATGACACCAGGAAAACGTGTTTTCATCCAATTTACTCAAAGCAAACACAATCAACATTTAAAAAATTGTTTAAAAGTTCCACTTTATTAATTTTACATACCTCGCTTCCAACTGTTCGATCGCTGATAAAGTGCTCTGATCCATAGCTTCAACTCCCTCTATGGCAAAATCAACTCTGTATATCAGCAGCAAGAGCACAAATAGAAATAAACAAAAAGAATTACACTTATGCATATCAAAAATGTGGACTGTAATGAATGGAAAATTGTCTCACCTTCCAGACAAACATTCTGAACTTATGCTAGATAATTGTGGTGGTGAAGGTCTCCCGGTCCTGGTCCCAGCCTTGAATGGCGTGGAGGTAAATTTGTCCCTATCGTAGCTACAGTGTCAACAAATTGAAATGATTGTTCGAAATAAAATCCCCTGGCACTACCAGTTAGCACAGTGGTTCCCAAACCTGTCCTGGAATCCAACTTAATACTGCATGTTTTATTTGTCAATATAATCAGACACACCTGAATCAACTCATAAGCTCATTTGAATCAGGTGTGTTTGATTAGGGAGACAAAAAAAATACATGCAGTATTGGGGTTGGTATACGACAGATATGGGAATCACTGGGTTAGCAAGTGATTTGTGTGAGTATAAAGGAAATTGTAGTTACCACAAACATAGCACAGTTTTATTGATACTTCATTCAATTTGTAATGTCAACAAGTTACCAAAGTGCTTTTATAAATTGCAGCACGGAATACAGAAAAAGAGAAAATAGATTGTAATTATAACTTCCATGCAAGGACACAATAATAGCAAGATAGCATTACATTCACATTTCCCAGTGAGCATAAACAATGGGGTCGGCGTAAACAAATTTTGTAAAAGCTGTCAATACTCTAAATTAACATTATAATTCATAATAATTCGTTGATGAAAAGAATCATTCAAAATTAAATTTCGCTTTACTTATAATTGTATTGACCATTTGCTTTACAGATTGAACGCTAGCTACTAAAAACATATGTTGTATCCACCAAAGTTCACGCTGACTGCATAGTTCTAGCTAATTATATCCTAGTGTGGGTTTGGAGAACAATTTATAAGAAAATAATAATAATTTAACGTTACCCACCTGTCCAGCAAAAACAGAGCAACCTGAACATCGGACTGGAAGCCCTTCTGCCGCCGGAGTTCTCGCCATCTTTCAAACGCTTTACCGATGTATATTCTGAACTTCGCACGTTCTTTATCCGATTCCTTTTTTTTTAATTTGTTCATCAGAACGTCGTCTCTTTGGTCGTGTGTCGGCCATTTTTCAAACTTCACTCTGAATCTGATGCTTCTCTTCCTTCACACACACACACACACCCCCTTCATGTGCACGCGCACTAACCTCCCAGACCCACCCTCAAATACTTCTTGCCAGTGATTGGCTGGAACACTGTTTGTTAGGATTCGTGGTCCGGGTGAGACATGATTGTTTTTGTTGCCGTGTGTGGAGCCTGTGGTGTCTGACAGAGACCGCGTTTTTTTACAGTGTGTTTGGGGGACAGGCAGCTAGCGGATAGTGAGGAGACGTTTGCTGTATGTGACAAAAAATGTTTTGGCCCCACATCACTTAGAGAACCTTTAAAGGATATGGATGCCTCCAGTACGTTTTTTTTCAACCTGGAAAAAACTGGTGTGAAAAATCAGCGCATGACATGTCTGAGATGTCCGGATGGGAATGTAACAACTGATGGAGGGGAAATGAGAAGATGCGCCGCGCTTTTTATACACGAGTTGTATGGCAAAGAACAATGTGATGAAGAATGTGTCCAAGAACTTTTAGAAGGTCTGCCTAAACTTAGTGGAATTGAACAAACAGAACTGGATAAAGGACTAAGCTTGGAGGAACTCACTATAGCTGTTAATCAGCTGACTTCGGGGCGCTCACCTGGAATAGATGGACTCAGCATTGACTTTTTTAAACATTTCTGGGGGACTATAGGATCTGATGTTCATGAAGTCCTGATGAGCTCTTTTGAACAAAGCTTACTTCCAACTTCTTGCAGAAGAGCTGTTTTAACTTTACTTCCTGAAAAAGGAGATTTATCACATCTTAAGAACTGGAGACCTGTTGCGCTTTTATGTACCGAGTATAAAGTGCTTTCCAGAGCTCTGTCCAATAGGTTGAAGCCTTATATTGGCTTGCTTGTGCATATGGATCAGACCTATTGTATTCCAGATCGGACTGTAATGGACAATTTATTTTTGATGAGAGATGTATTAGATGTGTGTAAAGTGTATGATCAGAATGTTGGATTTTTATCTTTGGACCAGGAGAAAGCGTTTGACAGAATCGATCATAGGTTTTTGTTTTCTGTCTTAAAAGCTTTTGGTTTTGGAGAGAGATTTATTGCCTGGATAAGTCTCCTCTATAATGGAGCTTCTTGCATGGTCAAAGTGGGGAGGGGACTTAGTAGACCAATTCCTGTGGAAAGAGGAATAAGGCAAGGTTGTCCTATATCAGGACAGCTTTATGTCATTAGCTATTGAACCTCTTTTGTGTTTTTTGAGGAACAATTTGAATGATTTTAGGTTACCAAATCACAACTTTGAGTCCCCTCTAGTTGTTTCAGCATAATGCTGACGACATCAATATATTTATCAAAAATGATGATGATGTATGTACAATTGAAAGGGCTTTGAGGTGTTATGAAAAGGCTTCTTCATCGAAAGTCAACTGGGATAAAAGTGAGGCTTTACAAGTGGGAAAGTGGGAACAGGAAAAGCTGCCTTGTTTACCTGGAGGTTTGAGATGGGGGAAAAATGGCTTTAAAGTCTTGGGTATTTTTTTGGGCACACAACAATATCAAGAAAAGAACTGGGAGGGAATAATGGAGAAGGTGTCTGCAAAAATGTCCAAGTGGAAATGGTTGTTGCCCCAGATGTCATACAGAGGGCGTGTTCTTGTCATAAATAATTTGGTTGCTTCCATGCTTTGGCACAAATTTATGGTTTTAAATCCACCGGAGGCCCTGATTCAAAGTTTACAGAGGAAACTTTTAGATTTTTTTTGGTCAGGCTGTCATTGGATTAGAGCTTCTGCCCTTTATCTGCCTCTTTGTGAGAGGGGTCAGGGACTTGTAGATTTATCTTCGTGTATTCCTGACGTTTAGATTAAAAACTGCACAGAGACTTCTATATGGGAATGGGTTGAGATGGCATGAAACTGCAAAGTTGCTTCTACAGAAGGCAGGGAGGCTGGGTTATAGTAAGCAACTTTTTTTGTTGAAAACTGAAGTAGATTTTGGGGAATTAACATCTTTCTATTATTCAGTTTTAAATGCATGTCAGATTTTGAAGATTACAAGAGATTCAACTGCATTGCCTGGAATGTGGATCTTTGAAGAGCCTCTATTTTTAAATGATTTCATTAATGCAAGGTCATTTAAAGTCTGCCAGTTTACGATCAGCGCTGAGAGAGGCTGGATGCACAAAGCTGGGCCATCTCTTTAGAGCCATGAACACCTCTCAGTTGAACTAGGACGATTGGCCAATGTAAGATCTGAGAGGTTGATTAGAAAAAAAGTGGGTGAGGTCTGTGAGTCACTACCACCGTCACTGAAAGCTTTTGCCAGTGAAAGGGATGTGTTGAGTCAATGGGAGGACGGGTGTGAATGTTTTCCCATCACTTGATGTCTCTCTAACAGTTGAAGAGGAGCTTAGCATAGAGAATAGCTTTCTTTCATTCTCAACGGTACAACTGGGTTCTTTTGAAGAGATGGGCAAGAAACAAATGTATATTCTGTGTGTAAAAATGCTTCATATGAGATCCTTGGTGGAAATGAAACCATCAAAGTGGTTTGACTACTTTGGCCCTGATCAGTCTGTGAAAGGCTGTTGGAGATCCCTGTATAAATTACAGATCGATAAGAGGACGGGAGATCTCCAATGGAGAATAACTCATGGGGCTATAGCCACCAATAAACATGTTGCCCATTTAGATCCTAATCAAGGGGTGGAATGACCTTTTTGCACCCAGAATGAAACTTTGGTTCATTTGTTTTGTGAATGTGGCAGGTTAGGAGAGTTGTTTCATTTATTGGAACAGTGGTGTTTGCTTTGGGGAGAAGGGTTTTCTTTTTCTTTGTTCATTTTTGCACCAAAGTATTCAGCAAAGAAAAAACAAAAGCATGTTTTGATGAACTATGTATTTGGAGTGGCTAAACTTTCCATATGGATTTCAAGGAAACATATGATTCAGAAAAAAGGGTCAAATGAAGTCAATGGGGTCTTTTTAGGCCTATTAGCATCCCGTCTCAGAATTGAATATGCTTATTATAAGTTGACAAACAATGTACAGTGTTTTTTTGTTGAAAAATGGTCTGTTGCAAATGTTCTTTGTGTTGTCGGTGATGATGGAGAGATGGTTTTATCTTTTTGATAATATAAAGTAGTTGTGAGATTGATGTTATAATGTTGATGTTTTTAGGATGTTAATTAGGAATTAAAGGAGTTTTTCAATCTCTCTCTCTCTCTCTCTCTCTCTCTCTCTCTCTCTCTCTCTCTCTCTCTCTCTCACACACACAAGCATTGCAATCTTGACATCGCAGCCTGTTCATTATGCGGTCACACCATAGATTCACGTCTATCGCGTCTGGTTCGAACGCTAGTCCAAAGCCGAGGATGCGCGTATAAAGCCACGTTTGAAGTAAACTCAGCGTTCAGAGCTTTGACGGTTCAGAGCTAGCCGATGGTACAGATTAGGCTATGTGTCCATAAAGAACCCGCGTATCTAACAGTAGTTCCGCATTACATTAATTAATATGCACGCAAGTTTTATTTATTTATATACCGTGTATTCTCCGTTTAAATTCGTGCACCGAACCGTGACGCCCGTACCGTTTCGGTTCAATACGAATACATGTACCGTTCCACCCATTGACATAATAAATACATAGACGTCAACGGGTCGGCCATTTTGCGGAGGGCAAGACTACTCTATATCAAATGTAAGTAAACGGGTGAGCTGCGTTTTTTTCTAGATTAAAAACAAACTGTTTTACATTTATCAACCGATTTCAGTGGTTTGTAAGTGGTGTACAAAAAGTTCCATCTCTAGTTATTTAAAACATCGATAGTTAGACTTAAATAAATACTTTAAATAAAGAATGGTCAAACTCAGGCTTGTCATGTATCTGGCTTTTTATTCTTGGATAAGAATGGTGAAGTCCCCCATACTGAGATATTTAAGTTTGCTTATTGTGGAAAATGCATTTTCTGTGATTGACCAGATTTTAGCAATAACATGGATAACTGATGGATCCTTTATGATAATACATTTGTTATGGTACAACTGGGCATACAGTGCAATGCAAATAGTAATTATAACATGAACTGAGAAGTAATAGTAAATAGTTTAGTCAATAAAATAACCAAGTAGCATACAGCAAATAAAATGGTAAAGAATAATAATATAATTATATGAAAATATTGATGATAGTATAGTTTATTAATAATACTATAATAATAGCAATAGAATAAGACATTTCAATTACAGAACATACACAATATAAAATAGTGAATAGTTTAATATTTAGCTCTTTTTTGTTAAATTTCAGTTTTATTGATCAGTAATAGGCTAGCCATTATAACAGAAGAAGCTTCAGTCAAACACACAGCAGGATACAACGTTAAAATAGGCTAAATAAAAAGTTATGAAACTTCACTTTGCCCTGAGCAAAAACGATTTACCAGGGAACCATTTATAGATGAATGAGAGCAAAGATCGCCCTTCAGATAAACACAAGACAAATTATATCTCGTGTTTAACCTCTAGACTAGAGACATCCGAGCCAGCGGCAACCGTCAGAAACACTGGCCGATGTTCAGCTGTTCCAGGCGGGGAGACGAGCGCTGAGCGCAGCTTACAACTCCGAAAACTTCACATCAAATTTTTAAATAGGCGTCATCTTTATAAACAAACCACATATTTGAGCTTTAAACAACTACATTGTCAACTGAAAAACGATTAAAACTACATTTCGTGACACAATAACAGTAGTATTTTTAAATTTAACCTCTGAACGTTACTATTACTAATTAAAATCATGACCAAATACAACCAAAAACAAACGTCCATTCCTCCTTGTGAAAGGTACTTCCTCGAAAGCTGTTTTCAGTTGTGTGGCGATTTGTACATTTCCAAGCAGAGCACAAAACAGGCATTTTTCTCAATTCCCGGTATGAGAGGTATGGGAAAGTTGCTCTCCCCAATATGGCGCGCCGTTGACGTGCGCTCCAGAGGCCAATAGGGTGTCTATGTATCTATTATGTCTATGGTTCCACCCCTAATACACATGAATATAAATAGGTGAGTGAAACCGGAAACAGAACTATTGAGAAGTTCCGTGTAACTATGAGAAGCATTTAATTTTCAAAGCATCAAATCAAAAGTATACTTGCATGCCTGGGTAGTGTACACTTATTATCAAAGTTGCTGAAATTTTAAGTTGTTGATGATTCTGCGAGTGTCAAATGTTGAAGTCTCAATCATTTTCTTCTTCATTGGATGAAGAAGATACAATGAACTTGCATGGTTGGACACACAGAGAGGTGTAAGTTGCGACGGACTTCTTCTTCCTTAGGAGAAGTCATTGTGCACTCCTGAGGTTGTCCTTTTCAGTTGGTAAGGTTGCAGTTTCTGGATAGAAGAAAAACAGTCTGACTCTCTTTTGGGAGCATGAAAGCACGGCCTTCTGGGGCCTGGGGCTTCAGTGAAAAGGGGGGCACGGGGTATCAGCAGAAGCTATGTTGTGGCCAGATGCGAAAAACCAAGAGATGGAGGTCTCGGTGGACTGTCTCTAAATAAAGCCTGAGAAGATCCCAACCTCTCTCCGTTTGCTTTACCAATGAGAGGAGTTGACATTCTGGCAAAAGTTTTATCTGGGGCCAAGATTTATGAGTAACATAGTAACTTTATTTGTGATGTTAGTTTTGGGGAGATTCATAGACCTTTATTCATTAAATATAATGAATATGAATTATTAGTGTGTGTCTGATTGGTCCAGACCCTGCAAAAACTACAGGAAACGTCTGACCTCTGTAATTGCAAACAAAGGCTACTGTACCAAATATTAACATTGATTTTCTTAGGTGTTCAAATACTTATTTGCAGCTGTATCGTACAAATAAATAGTTAAAACATAAGTAATATACACCACTGTGCTTCTGACACCTGCCATGCACCTGTGGCTTGATCTGAAGGAACTACTTCCTAGACTGAAGATCCATTAAGAGATAGACTGAAACATTGTAGAGCATGAGCAAATTACCCACTCATGTTCCTCAACACAACAGTCTGTAGTAAATCATTGGTGTTTTACCTTCAGCCCAATATCCATTCCTTCCCAATCTAATTACTTAATTTCCTTGTCTAAACCCCATTGATTGGAAATCGTCTAACTGTCATAATATTGCGCTTCCCATATTGAGGCCAGACCATAATCAAATGTAATGTTCCAGAACCTGACAATAAATCTTCATTAATTGCGTTAGTTAAAAAAATTAACTAATGGAGCATGTTTAGCAGAAGTCAAATTAAGTTGATCACCGAAAACCAGTAACCGCTATTCGCTCAGGAACTTGACCCATTCGAATAACTTGAAGATCCTCTATCCTCTACCTTCAAATTGTCATGATTCTGCCATCATGTCCGTGTTTTTCCTAGTATTGTGGCAGGATCATAACAGACCCATGTTTTGTGTGGAAGCGCATGGCCAGCTGTTCTGGCCATGTGCTTGTGTTGTCTCGTTTCTTTACCCCGCCCCCTTGTTATCCTCATCTCGTCATTATTGTCTAGTCAGTTTCACCTGTCCTCGTCATTAGTGTTCCCTTTATAATCCCCTTGCGTTTGCTGTCTTGTGTCGGTTCATTGCCAAATGTGGCTTGATGTTAATACTTGTCAAGTTTGTGAGTACCTGTCAAGAGAAATCTTCCTGTTGAGTTATTGTCAGTTGTTTATGTTCTAGTATTTCGTCAGTTCCTTGTCTAGTTAGTCACCTTAGTTCTTGCCATAGTCTTGTTTTGCCCCTCGTGGGCTTTGTTTTCCCTTTTGTCTACAATAAACTATCTGTGATTGCAATCTGTCTGCACCTGGGTTCATCCGCCATCCACACCATAACAGAATGAACCAGACCAAAGCAGAACCCAGCAGACAACATGCCTTTCCTGCTCCCTTCAAAGTTTCGTGAGCGATGCTGGTTGCCTGCACCCACCACCGGAGAGCTGATCAGCTGCCAGATCCCGTCCCAGGGTGAGCGGATCGTGAAGGAGTATGACCGCCTTTGGGATCTTTTCTCCCGGGAGGAGTCACAGGCGGCTTCCTCATGGTCTTCAGCTTCTGCCTGCCTGCCAGCTATACCCGAGGGCCGAATGATAAGCGTTGTGACGCTTGGGGGCCAGGCCAGCTCCCCCACGACTCCTGACACTCCATTTTCCCCCTTCAGCCTTCGAGGGAAACGAGGGAGACGTACCTCGTGGGACTCTCCTTCAGAGTCTTCTGCGTCGGAGTCAACCCTGCCTGAGAAAACCCCTCCTTCGCCCGACACAGTTCCCCAACCCGTTTCAGCACCGGCTATGCTCTCTGCTCCTCGACCCAGGAAGAAGAAGAAGAGGAGGAGAGGAGCCTCTTGCTCACCGTCAGTGTCTTCTCCCCCGTTCGCTGATCCTGAGCCCGCTACTGCAAGCGCTGATCCTGAGCCCGCTGCTTCAAGCGCTGTCGATGAGACCCGCTCCAGCAAGCGCTGATCCTGAGCCCACTGCTTCAAGCGCTGTCAATGAGCCCCGCTGCCAGCAAGCGCTGATCCTGAGTCCGCTACTGCAAGCGCTGATGCCTGAGCCCGCTGCTTCAAGTGCTGTCAATGAGCCCACTCCAGCAAGCGCTGATCCTGAGCCCGCTACTGCAAGCTCTGATCCTGAGCCCGCTGCTTCAAGCGCTGTCAATGAGCCCGCTGCAGCAAGCGCTGATCCTGAGCCCGCTACGGCAAGCGCTGATCCTGAGCTCACTACTGCAAGTACTGTTCCAGGATCTGCAGAGAGAGTCGCGGCCGATTTACAGCCGCTAAAAGGGTGCTACATACAGTTTCTGCCCAAGAGGAGATTCCTGTCATCAGTGTGGCCAAGACCCTGTCAGAATACCTGTCCCGTCTAGTCCAGTTCCTTGAACCCCCTGTCTATCCTGCCTTGCCCTCTGCACCCCACGCCAGCCGCCGAGAGCGCTGCACCCACGCCAGCCGCCGAGAGCGCTGCACCCACGCCAGCCGCCGAGGGCGCTGAACCCCAGTCAGCCGCCGAGGGCGCCGAACCCCAGTCAGCGTCTGACGACGATCTCTCTGAGTCAGAGATGTGGAGCGTTGATTCTGGCTCTACATCTGGGAGCTCTGTTCCTGTCCCAGTCCCCTTACCGCCTGATGATCCCCTTGTCTCCGTTCCACTACCTGCTGCTGCAGTCCCCACTGTCTCCAGTCGTCCGTTTGTTACCCCTGTCTCCTCTGACATTTCTCATCCCCGGACTGTTCCCCCTGTCACCACGAAACTCCGGACTGTTTCGCCCAAGTCCCGTCCTCATGTGTCTTCAGCAAGGTCCTCCCGGATTCCCCGTCCTCAGCCCTCGTCCCAAAGACCCAAGACCCCCTGTCCTCCCATTCACCCTGAAGTGCCCTCTAAGGACATTGTGTTTCCCCCACCACCTCTGCCTTGTATGTTGTATCTAATGTTTCACCCTAACCCGGTTATTGTTTATTCATGTATCCCATTAGTTATGTTTGCTATGTTTTGTTGGTTTTTGTCCATGTCTCGTTCTGTCTTGTCCCGTGCTTAGTGTCCCTTTGAGGAGCGTCTGGTAGCCGCTCCTTAAGGTGGGGGTTCTGTCATGATTCTGCCATCATGTCTGTGTTTTTTCCTAGTATTGTGGCAGGATCATAACAGACCCATGTTTTGTGTGCAAGCGCATGGCCAGCTGTTTTGGCCATGTGCTTGTGTTGTCTCGTTTCTTTACCCGCCCCCTTGTTATCCTCGTCTCGTCATTATTGTCTAGTCAGTTTCACCTGTCCTCGTCATTAGTGTTCCCTTTATAATCCCCTTGTGTTTGCTGTCTTGTGTCGGTTCATTGCCAAATGTTGCTTGATGTTAATACTTGTCAAGTTTGTGAGTACCTGTCAAGAGAAATCTTCCTGTTGAGTTATTGTCAGTTGTTTATGTTAGTGCTGGGCGGTTTGACCAAAAATTGATATCACGGTTTTTTTCAAAATCATAACGGTTTTTCGGTTCGGTTCGGTTTTTTTTATTTTTTTTATTTTTTTTTTTATGCATAGTCAGGTGTTCAATGCATTTTCTACTGGTTAAGAGAGGAATTACTGCAGTAAATTGGCTTAGGATGGTCTATTTTACTGTCATTAGTGAATATTGTAGAATAATTCCACACTAGTAATACAGGTTTGCATGGCCCCAGAAAATTATGCTGTTTACAAATAAGAGCCATTCATGATTCTAATGAAGTGAGGAATTAAAATGCAAAGACAACTGCAGTCAAAATACAGAACTTTTATTTTAAACAACACAATTAGAACAACTTGGAATACTTTTGCTAGTTCAAGTACAAATCCACGAACATTACGTGCATTCAAGTAAATATAAAAGGAAATCTTGTCTTGCATTGCTTTTGAGGTCTATTAAAGAAATTAAAACAAAATTATGCAACTTGCATTAGTTATTCCTTCAAAAGTATTGCTTCGAAACCAGAACAAACATAAAATAAATATAAAGTGCTAACTTACTTGGCACACAGGATTATCCTGTATAATGGAAACAATATTTGGCTCGACTTTTCTTTAGCTTTCCCTGTGTTACATGCTGATGTGGAGGGCGCTAAATCCGCGGCTGAATCCGCGACTGATTTAATACATTCTTGATATTCCAAGACATGTTTGCGGCTAAGGCGCTGGAGCAATTTGCTTGTGTTGCCGGGTCATTCTCCCCAGCGGAGAATTTTAGCCGGACAGCACTTACATAATGGTTGTTTGTTTCGACGTTGGATTTTTGGAAAACAAAAAACCTCCAAACAACAGTCCCGGCTCCTCTTTTTGGCACAAGTTCTTCTTCGGTGTCATCACTGTCATGTTGTACTAATTCTTCAGCATCCATCGTCCATGTAACGTAACAGAGCGCTGCTGTTTGTTTACCCTCGTCGGTGCTCAGTAGTGCAACGGGTAAAGGGTCCGTCTGAAACAGTGTCGCGCACTGCCACTCTATGGTCGCGCAGCGTAACGGTCGTTCCGAACGTTATGTAATTAAATACACCGGTATGGCGGTTTATTCAAAATCAAAATCGTGACGAAAATATAAACCGGTTTTCGGTTTGAACCGGTTTACCGCCCAGCACTAGTTTATGTTCTAGTATTTCGTCAGTTCCTTGTCTAGTTAGTCACCTTAGTTCTTGCCATAGTCTCTGTTTTGCCCCTTGTGGGCTTTGTTTTTCCTTTTTGTCTACAATAAACTATCTGTGATTGCAATCTGTCTGCACCTGGGTTCATCCGCCATCCACACCATAACACAAATTCTGAGCCAAAAATAAACACGCCTCACGATGTGTCTCGAAATTAGACGATTTCATTAATGCATCTGCCAATTCCTTTGCTGCGTTATTAAGATGCTGACCAGCTGCTATAGAGAACCTTGAAGAGGCTCAGTAAGTCCTTTTCCAGTCATTGTTCCACCCACTGAGTGTACTCACTTAGTTGGTTCATCTGAACAGTATTACTACTTGAATTGACAGAGCCAAATACCCCTGCTATGTCTCCCCATATAGTCATATTTTATTTATTTATAGAGCACATTTAAAAACAACAGCTGTTGGCCAAAGTGCTGTACAATGTAAAAACAATTATCAAAAAGACATAAAACAACAAATAAACAATACACAAACAGAAAACTTTGCAATATCACAACAGTCACTTGTGACCGTAAGCAGCAATAAATAGATGAGTTTTAAGCAATGATTTAAAATCAGTGTATGTAGCTGCAGACTTTATATGTAATGGCAGATTGTTCCAAAGCTGAGGGCGGCCACTGAAAAGGCACAATCTCCTTTTGATTTTAAACGAGTTCTTGAAACAGTCAACTGTAGACTACTGGATGACCTAAGATTTCTAACAGCATTATGGTGAGTTGAAAGAAGATCAGAGATATATGGAGGACCAAGTCCATGCAACCCCTTATAAACAAACAACAGCACCTTAAAGTCAATACGCTGTTTAACTGGTAGCCAATGAAGAGAAGACAATACTGGTGAGATATGCTCTCGTTTCCTTGTTCCTGTTAGCAGTCTTGCAGCAGCGTTTTGGACCAATTGAAGGCGTGACAATAAAGACTGTGAAACACCAAGGTATAGTGCATTACAATAATCTAACCTTGATGAAATGAAAGCGTGCATCACAGATTCCAAGTCTCTAGGAGTTAAAAAAGGCTTAACTTTTGCAATATTCTTTATCTGATAAAAGCAACTTCTGACCACACCGTTTATCTGTTTATCAAAAGTCAAAGTTGAGTCAAAAATAACACCCAGATTGCGAGCGTGTGGATGGATATTGGCAGATAAAGGTCCCAACTTACTGGCGACCAACTCTGTAAACTTAGATGGGCCAAAGATTATAACTTCCGTCTTAGATTCATTTAACTGAAGGAAGTTAGCGGACATCCACTGTTTAACCTCCCTCAAACAATCAAATAAACACTTTAAGCTGGAATCATCATTTGGATGTATAGGAACGTAACACTGAGTATCGTCTGCATAACAGTGGTAAAATACATTATACTTAGTAAAAATAGCATACAGTGGAAGCATGTATAACGAAAATAAAACAGGACCCAGGATCGAGCCCTGCGGAACCCCATATTTAACTGGTTCACGAGGTGATGAAAAACTGCCTATCTCTACTGAGAAGGTTCGGTCTTTTAAATATGAAGCGAACCAATTCAAAACACAACCCTGGATTCCTATATGTTGTAAGCGATATAAAAGAATATTGTGATCAAGAGTGTCAAATGCCGCGCTTAGATCCAGCAAAATTAAAACAGCACATTTACTGGAGTCAACAATCAGAAATAAATCATTTAAAACTTCACAGTTGTGCAGTGCAGACTCTGTACTATGTTGTGGTCTGAAACCAGACTGATATTTATCCAGAACACCATTTTCCTTTAGGTAGGAGGAAAGCTGATTAAACACAACCTTCTCCAAAACTTTTGATATAAATGGTAATTTAGAGATGGGACGGTAATTATTCAAAATTTTTGGATCTAAGTTTGGCTTTTTGAGCAGCGGCTGCACGATGGCATGTTTAAAATAAGATGGAACTATCCCACTAACCAAACTACCATTGATTATTGACAATAGGCTCGGACTAATAGAATCAAATATATCTGACATAAGGCGAGGATGGACAACATCAAGTGAACAAAAGGTAAACTTCATTTGTCTAAAAATGTGTTGCAAATGACTATGAGACACTGGAGAAAACTCTGCCATATTTGTTAGAGTCTGTAACGATGTAGACTGCGATAAGTCCAGAAGAGAATGGGGAAAGCATGATCTTATAACATCAATTTTTTCACAAAAGAACTTAAGGAAGTTTTCACAGGCCGTAGGAGAGGGATCAGGATATAAATTAGAAGTCGGATTCAGCACATTATTTATAGTGTTAAATAGTTTTTTTGGACTGTGTGCATTTTTAGCAATAAGCTCTGAAAAGTATTTTGCTTTTGCAAGCTTAACAGCTTCTTGATATTGGATCATACAGTCTCTAACGCATTCATAAGATATTTGTAATTTGTCCCTCTTCCACTTCCTTTCTGCTCTTCTCCATTTCTGTCTAATAACCCTAGTGTCATCATTAAGCCAAGGGCAAGGACAACTTCTGGTTCTCTTCAATTTAAGTGGGGCAACAACGTCAAGTATATTTGAACATAACATATTAAACATATTCACTAACTCATCTGGCTTTGGTTCAAGACAGTTTAATTCAATTTCATGAATTTTGGGGGAACTAATGTAAGCATCCAGAAATTTTGCAGACGTAGATGAGTTAAAAGAACGAGCAAACCGGACTGTCGGCAGATAGAGTGGTTTAGAGCTCGGAACATCTATATTAAAAGAAATAATCAAATGGTCAGATATAAAGAATTCTTTGACAACTACGTTACTGACTGAAAAGCCATATGATAATATCAAATCGAGTGTATGCCCTTGCTTATGAGTAGAACCAAGAACAGACTGTGTGAGATTAAAATTATCAATAATCTGTACGAATTCTTTAACCATTGGTTTGGAAGGACAACAGACATGTATATTAAAATCACCCAGTATCAAAATCCTATCTGCATTTGGCACAACAGAAGATAAAAAATCAGAAAATTCACTTATAAAATCCTTGTTGTACTTTGGGGGTCTATAGACTAGTATACATAAAATTGAATTACAGCCATCCATCTTAAATAGCTGTGCCTCAAAACTGGAAAACGGTTCTGTGGCAGTTAGACGGCATTTAAATTGATCTCTATAAATAGTCGCTAAGCCCCCACCGCGACCGCCTGACCGTATTGTATTAAAAAATGTATAGTCTTTAGGACAGGCTTCAGTGAGTGGACCAAGTTCACTGGCATTTAGCCACGTTTCAGTTATAAATAAAAAGTCAAGCCCAAGAGATAAAATAAGTTCATTAACTGTGAATGTCTTATTTGAGATCGATCTTACATTTAGTAATGCCATCTTCACTTCATTGCAGTCAGTTTCCTGGTGTACTATGGTTTGGTGGTAGCGTGCTTTAGAATCGTGTTGGTGCTGCAGCAACGATGAATATTCCAGTGATCGAAGATTGCTGAGATTGACTCCTCTTCTGCAGACGCGTAGCTCTTGACGGCGTCCTCTGACGATGATCGTGGTTGATCCAGGTAGGCAGAATCAGGACAGTGTGTAAAAGAATACAGGATCCCGCCATAGTCGCAGCTGGAAGCCACAAGATCCGTGTGAATCGGGCCTGCGCGTCGCGAGGCACAGAGGATCTCCTCACGCGTACCAACACACCGCCGCGTGTTCCCGTCTCCTGATACCGTTTCTTCCTCTGATGGTGTTCGCATACTGGTAATCGACATATTTCAGATGGCAGGAAGGTCAAGAAAGGTGGATTCGAGAATCTTGTACCCCCCCGTAATTTGGGTCTGAGAGAATTTCAACAGTCTTTTGAATATTGAGGAGAAATGAACGATCGTAGACAAGCGTTGTGGTGATTTTTTGTGCAGACAGACACACAAACAAAAACCGAGTAAACTCAGTAAGAGAACATAAACAACCGATGACGGCTTGCCAACCACATGGCGCCATCTTGGT
>JAQIUQ010004986.1:0-11330 GCA_030378365.1 Hybognathus amarus | reverse complement strand
ACTTTTCCTCTGTGGTCGCCCTACTGGTTGGAAACGAAATTGTCCATTGCCGCTGTCGTAAATAATTTAGCCTACCGTTGCACGCACTGCTCGCTGTTTATCCAGCACTGGCTTTAGAATGAATGATGTCCACAGACAAGGTAGAGTATGTTACATGATTTCATGAAAGGATGATGTATTGCGACATCAGAAATGAAGAAAAACGAAATAATGACTATTGTGACTATTGTAGTGCTTGATGTATAAAGCAGTCGAATTTTGTAGTTCTTTTTGTGGTCTGGTTCCTATCCGAACTCCGAAGTTACATAGTGCCATTAAAAGTGATACAGACCCCGTCAGGTGACGGCACTGATAAGATTTTGGAAACATTATTTTAAGTAAACAATGTTAGATAGTGTTGCTGTAATGCTAATTATAATGTTACACCAACTAAAATTAAAACAATGGGGAAAAACCCTTAAGATAAGCTGTAAATAAAAAACACATTTTAAGCACACAGAATAATATAAGTGGACTTTTTATAATTGTGCCTTTGAACGATTACATAATTGTGGCATCCATAATTGTAATCGCGATTACAAATTTGATTAATTGTGCAGCCCTAGTTTAACTTCATCTATGCCTACTATCGTTACTATTCTTACGGTCTTAGGTTTAAGGATGTGGCCAAAGCCTAAAGGCCATTGCACACCGAGTCTGAAATTCGCATCTGAAATTTTCGCACGTTAAAAAAAAAATTCGACCTCACGTTATGTCAATCATGCTTGCACACCGCCTCCGAAACTTTCGTCCGTCATAAAATTAATCGGATCGGGTTCGATTTTCTGCGTTTTCGCATCCAGAGCCAGCATTTTGAGAGGTCTTTTGACAATTCAGGGCCGGGGGGAGCTCGTCCTCAAATCATTGCACATATGTGCCGTGCTTTCAGTTTCGCTTTTCAGTTCGATCAAGTGTTTATGTTCTCTTCTCTATATTGGATTATGAAATTAATAAACCTCCCCTTTGAATCAGAGTGAAATTTAGGATAGAACAAGATGTGATTGAGCAGCCAATTCGATAACTAATGTATTATTTGGGCACAATATATTACAGCCTAGTTGTTTTGTCTGCCCAGCGCTTCAACCGGGCCGTGCGCGGTGTGTGTGTGTGTTTGTGTGTGTGTGTCCACACCTTAGACATACTGCCAGATCTCCGTTCAGAATCGATTGGTTCACGGAAATTGGTGGTCTTGTTTTTAATATGTGGCTCCAGAATCGCGAGCAAAGCATCAAACTGTCCCACTGACATTCTGAAGCAAGTTTTTAATCGCTAGGGATAAATTCGCAACTCCTTGATAAGGAGGTGAAACTCTCCTTCCTCTCGGCGCAATTTCAGGATTGGATGGACGTAATATTTTCTCTTTCTTCTCTTTTCAATAAGAGAGAGGGCAACAAAATCATCCTCACTGCTTGACGAATCCATTTGGTATTTTTGCGTTTTTCCCGCGAAGGTTTAATAAATACGCATCGGACTCGATGTGCAAGGTTTCTATGCGTGACGAATTTTTAGGCTGACGAACACGAAAAAACGCATTCGAAAATTTAATGTACTCAGTGTGCAATGGCCTTAATTCCGAATTCAGAAAGGCACGGAAAATAAATAATGCATTACAATTACATTACAGTACATCAGATTGCACTGATCACTGGAAGAGAGTAGGGAGAGATGACTGACAGGGCGATGTCAGAAGATCTGTCGAACAGATCCTGAGTGTTATTGACAAATATCTTGTAAAATGTGTGGCCAGGACCGCCGCTCCTTATAGTACACAGTACGTGTGATTGCGAAGCGGAAAGTGGAAGTTGAAAGCGAGCGTGCAAATTATATAAAATATAACTATCCAACTATATAATTGTGAATAAATGCAAAAACAATGAAATTTTTTCCTCCTATCTCTTTTTTTTTTTTTTTTTTGCATGTCTTTTAGGCGCTCCGCAGAATGCATCATTTTCTGAACATACTATTAGGGTTCGAGCACATCTTTTAAAGTGTATTTTGAAAGCAAATCAATGACTCGTTTTGATGATATTTTACAAAAGCTTTTTGTCTAAACTAAGATCACCCATTAACCATGGCACAATCATTAATGCATGGCTGTCTGCCACAAATGACTTGGTTCTTCTGAGTTTTGGTTAGATTGTCAATATTAGCCCAGATGACTTTTGGTTTAGTGCTGTTATTGATCCTTTTGTTAATAATTTTTCTTCCAGCAGGAAGAGGAGCGGAGGAAACAGGAAGAACTGGAAGCTCAGAAGCGGCGTGAGGAAGAGAAGAGGCTCGAAGAGGAGGCAGCGGCATTGGCAAGGCAACAGCAGGAGGAGCAGAAGAGGAGAGAGCAGGAGGCGCTGAGACAGCAGGAGCTACAGAGACAGAGGCAGCAGCAGCAGGAGGCTCTCCGTCGACTGCAGCAGCAGCAGCAACAGCAGCAGCTCGCACAGATGAAGGTGAACAACCCTGTGGAGCACATTTTTATTAGTCTTTGTACTAGTCTCACTTCCTGAAAAGATTTCATTTGGATATAGTTCGGTAGATAATCCATTATTCAGGGAAGTGATTCTTCCGTATTTGGATTTTTTAGGCCTATGTGAATTGAGAACAGCATTCCCCACACCCCCTCTGGTTTAAGCAAATACATTTAAACGTATGCATTTCATGCATGTATACCACTCGTCAACCATCTTCCCAAATTTGTTTATAAATCGGATCTCCCTTTGTAGGGCCCTATGATTTCCGCGATAATGAAATTGAGGACGGAATACGCGGAATTGGCCAATTAACGCGGAATCTTGTGTTAACACGGAATTTCGTGGATTTTTACATATTTGGTTTGAAATTCTGTTTTTGTGTGGGAGATGAACGCATGTCTGGTGAAAATGCAGACCGGGGAAGCAAATCTGGGCGACACAAACCCCTCAACCCGTCATTTTAGCTCCAATGACGAAATCAAAACAATGAAAGCACGGTGAAGCGGCTCTCCTTTCGTCGGCAAAAAGTTAAAAACTCGACGCTATAAGCCGTCAGTGCCAAGCCGAGCAGTTTGCACGTCACTTATGCAGTGTTTCCCACACATTGACTAATTCGCTGCCACATACTGCGTTTCGGTTTTTAACACTATTTAAAACACGCAGCGTATTCTTTCAGTAGTATTTCCCCGCTCTCCCTCCGTCTCTCTCACTTGCGAGTCTCGCGCGCGCACACACAACGTGCACATCACGTCTGTCTATATGAGGCGCCGGACTGGGACGAAAGCGAAGCGAACTCCGCGAGAGACAGAGTGTGACTTTATTTATATAAACGAATATAATTTATATTACTGGACAGTTTAAAGCTCATAACCATATTTTGTTGATACTTGAAGAGTGTAGTGTTCTGGTGCATCATGCAGTATTTGTCCTGAAAAGGTTACTGAGTAAATGTCTGTATTACCTCAATACATTTAAGGTCATTCCTAATTTATTTGTATTTTTTTTAAAACATTTTAATCATTAACTTTAAAAGAACAATTTTTACAACTAAAATAACAGTCAAGGGTAAAAAAAACCTAATTCCCGAAAAATTAAAACGGAAAAAAACGGAATTTGGGAAAAAATAAAACGGATTTCATAGGGCCCTACCTGTGGTTTTCTGCTAAAATAAAGAATTGAAGATAGCCATAAATATTATTACAAGTTTATGTATTTTTTAAATAGAAATATAATAAAATTATTATTCATAATAAATGTATTTACAGCTACAACAGTTATTGCAATATGTTATTGAAAGTATAAAAATCTAACAAAGCATGAGTATTTATAAACAAAATTGTGAATGTTTGTGTGTGTATATATATATATATATATATATATATATATATACACACACATATACACATATATATACATATATTAGGGGTGGAACGGTACATGTATTCGTATTGGAACCGAAACGGTACGGGCGTCATGGTTCGGTGCACAAATTTAAGCGGAGAATACACGGTATATAAATAAATAAAACTCGCGTGCATATTAAATAATGTAATGCGGGACTACTGTTAGATACGCGGGTTCTTTAGGGACACATAGGCCTAATCTGTATCATCGGCTTGCTCTGGCGCATCCTCGCTTTGGACTAGCGTCAAACCAGCACGATAGATGCGAATTTGGCGCTCTATTCGCGTTTGGTGTGACCGCATAATGAACAGGCTGCGATGTCAAGATTGCAATGCTTGTGTGTGTGTGTGTGAGAGAGAGAGAGATGCGCGATAGAGACACGCGATAGAACAGTGGAAACATAAAAACTGTTCTCATATTTGTGTTGGCTACACTCGCAATAAAACACAACATTGTGTTTTGTCACACTGTAAACTCTTGACAAACTGTAACCTACAACTGCCATCAAACCAAAGTCACACACACACTGTTGTAAAAGCAAAACATAGGCTATTTATCCAACTCCATTTCAAAACAGTCTGTGGGTCCCATCTTTTGGACATTCGTCATATTCTTCGGAGCACTAATCTTACACATTCTACATAGATTTAAAAAGAAAATCAAACGGAGTTTTTAAAGGGAGTATTATGTTATACAGAAATCAAATATTTATTCAGATGAGAATAATGTTACATTGTTAATTAATAATGTTAATTAAAATTAAGGAAAACAAATATATTGATCTGAAATATAGCAAAATAATTTTAAATAAATGCAGGTACAATTACCAAACATATTGCAAGGACTTTTTGTCTTTTTATTCATTTAATTAATAAACTAATTATATAAAACTATTTCCAGTGCACTACAAATAAACTGGTTCTATGCTTTTATAAAACTTAAAAAAATAGAATGCCTTCTGTATTTTTGTTTTGCTTTTCCCTCCATTGTACCGAAATCGTACCAAAGACCGTGAGGTCTGAACAGAGGTATGAACCGAACCGTGACTTCTGTGTACCGTTCCACCCTTAACATATATAAACATGTGTATATATATATATATAATTATTACAAATAGAATAGTAATTAAGAGCAACTTAACATTGCATTTTTGCAGTGCAATAGTATTGCAATATAATATATTTTTTTTATCATTGAAATTATCAATATGATTCTGTAAATTATAAAAAATATAATTATAAACATCTAAATATTATTTATTTCTTCTAATTGTTATAAGTATTAGTATTATTTTGCATAGTTACAAATGAGTAAAAACAGGTTTTCCTTTCTTAAGCTTTGATCACACGCCTGATTATTTTATTTTACAAAATGGAATTTATGATGGTAACTTGGTTGGTACATAACCTGAAAACACATTTTTTGTATGTTTGACTTTATTGTATTTTTTTGTCTATGTTCCCAGCTCCCCTCATCCTCCAAGTGGGGCCAGCAGTCAACCACAGCAAACACACTCTCACAGTCTCCAGAATGCCCTGTCGCTTGCTGAGATCCAGAAACTGGAGGAGGAGAGAGAACAAGCAGCACGAGAAGGAGGTATGCCAGAGATTCTTCACCAGCTTAAGCTTTCTCATGTGACCACGCTTTCAATAGACTCCCTTGTGACCAAGCAAGAGGCAAAAAAAACGTTCTCATTGATCTGTTTTTCGATTTTCCTGCAGCAAAGACGACAACAACAGGAGCTTCAGAGGACCCAGCAGCAGCAGCAACCTCAGGCGAAGCTCTCGGGTTGGGGCAGCGTGGCCAAGCAGCCAGAGGCCACCAAGTCCCTGCTGGAGATCCAGAGAGAAGAAGCGCAGCAGATGAAACAGCGCAAGAAGGAGCAGCAGCAGCAGCAGCAACAACAACAACAGCAGCAACAACAGGAACAACAACAGCAGCAGCAACACTCAACCGTCACCCAGCAGAGCCGAGTGGTGAGTGACACACATCCTGATGCAGTTACTCAGCTTGTTTTTTGAAGAGTGGGTACGTCTATTTGTAACTTGAATGTAGGCTTCTGGTTTCACCCACTTCCTTTTATTTCAGCTGTTCAAAATAAGTCTCGTTATGTTGCTTCATGTTCCAAACTGCTAATTCTTTTTTATTTATTTATTGTAAACTGGTTTGTACCACAAATATTTTTCCAGTTATTTACTTATAGCGATTTGATTAAAATTTTAAATAATATAACTAAATGCATAATTATCATATTAAGATGTCTTAAATTTAGGGGTGTAAAAACAGGAATTGCTTGGAGGCCTGATATTATGATTAAACTTCAAAAGGCTATGATTTGCAAATTTCAAAGTAAAATTGTTTCAGGCAGTTCGCAAACAATGACAACCGTTTATTTTATGGTTTTTATGTTTTAATGTAGTAAGAGTGCATATTTATCTACCTCAGCTGGCATTTGTACAGGGTTCCCACGGGTCCTTGAAAGTTTGTGAATTAGATTTTTTGTTTTCAAGGCCCTGGAAAGTTCTTGAAAATAAACATGTATAGATACAGGTCCTTGAAAGTGCTTGAATTTATTTTGTTCAAGAAATTTTCTGGAAAAAAAATTAGAAACATGCGCTGAAAACATGCGCGTAATGCAGGTTTTTTTTTGTTTTTTTTTAAAACATGTCTTCTCGTTCTCATGTTTTCTCATGTTTTATTGTTGAGCTGTCAAGTTGTCATGTTGACAATCAGATTCCAGGATCTTGACACATTTTTATTTTATTATCATTTTTTTATAGGATTAGGATGTACCAAATATTCTTCGGTTTTATGCAAAACATAAATACGACAAATGGAATATCAGATCTCTGTCATATGGCCAAAAATACATGCAAAAACCCCAGAACTTTTTGCCTCAGTTGTTTGCACATGAAAACTGTAACAAGGTATCTTACATACACCATTTAACCTTGCTCTCACTTGAATTGTCCCACATTTAAGTCCTTGAATTTGAGGGTATTGGACCTGGAAAGTCCTTGAAAGGTCCTTGAATTTGATGTTAACCAAGGTGTGGGAACCCTGTTTGTAAACCATAGACATAGTTCAGAATAAGAGTCCCCAGTTGTTATAATTCAAAAAGTACTGCATTATGCGTTGAATCTATTTTTAATGGAAATTTTTGTGTCTGAAATGTAATTTCATGTAAACTCTTGTGGCTTCTCTCTAGGCTGCCCTGTTACAAGAAGGAAAGACTAAGAACTTTAAATCAAATATGCATTTTACTAGTATTAGCACAATAATCCTTTTATTTTATATCAAGCTAATTCACATGTATTGATCTTAAACTAGTTTTTATACATATGCATATATTGACTAAAACAGGATTTTACACTTAAAGGAATAGTTCACTTTTGAAATCTTTTGCTGATAATTTGCTCACCTCCATGTCATCCAAGAAGTCCATGTCTTTCTTTCTTCAAGTTGAAAAGAAATTAAGGTTTTTGATGAAAACATTCCAGCATTTTTCACCATATAATGCACTTTACTGGGAACCAAACAGTTCAAGGTCCAAAAGACACAAATTGCAAATTGTTCAAAGGGCTTTAAACGATTCCAGACGATGAATAAGGGTCTTATCAAGCGAAACGATCGGTCATTTAATAAATAAATAAACAAAGTTTAAGTTTTATAAGCACAAATGCTCGCCTTGCTCTGTTCTGTGATGCATGTTCGTGACTCTCCTGTTCGAACACGTTCATCAAAATGAATTGACTCGGAAAAAGATTTGTTCATTTTGATGAACGAGTTTGAAATTAAATGTGTACCTGTTTAATCAAGTAAAAAAATCCGAGATGCATGATTTATTTTGAAATTGTATGAGTTTGTTCTCAATGGACAAAATGCTTTTTTGTGCAGATCTTGAAGTCTTGCGTTTGATTCTTGCATTAGTTTAAAATAGATCACATGACCTCTCTTTCTCCTTCTAGGCCCTCAATTCATCAGTGTGGGGTTCAGTCAATAATGTCGGCTCGAACTGGTTGATGGACAGCAGCAGTGTCTGGGGTGATGCTCAGAACTCTAACATTGGCTTCTGGGATGAAGCGGTGAAGCGAGCGCCGCCCCTCAGGCCACACGCAAGAGCCACAATCAGAAGAACAAGGGCAACGCTAACCTCAGGTAAACCACCACCATCTCATAATAATGTCTTTCTATTGCTCTAAATATGCAATAAAACACCATACTTTAGTATGCTATCTAGGTTCAGTGTACAAAATTGCTTTTTGTGTAATTTCCTGATTGTAATTTGTAAAATAATCTGTTTGGGGCAGTAATAGCAGCAGTGCTAAAGCAAGTAAAAAGGTGGAGGAGGAAGAGAAGCTACTGAAACTGTTCCAGGGAGCCAATAAGAACCAGGACAGCTTTATGCAGTGGTGTGAACAGACTCTACACACTCTCAACACAGCCAATAACCTCGATGGTGAGTCACTGACATACTCGTCTATCACCTTCAACTATCTTGAATATCAGCATTTGTTTGATGTGCACATGATGCACATATAATTCTTTCCACAAACCACTTCCCTACATGCCATTTTATCACGCTTTTTCTCGGCAAACTTTTGTGGTCATTGTATTCACAGAATGTAGCTTCTGACGTTAAAAGGGTCATGTCTTTATTATGCCCTTGTAGAAAGTCTTCATTTTGGTTTTGGGGTCGACTAGAATACTTTTTCATGCTTGAATGTCCAAAAAACATTACTTGGCCCTTTTCAGAAGGAGGGGCTTAATAGAGATACTTAAACAGCACACAATGTAAAATATGTGATTGGTCGACTGGATCAGTGTGTTGTGATTGGTCATAACACACAACTCAACCGCACCTCACCCCTTTTTTAGCGTATGCCATTGGCAGGAATTATTTAAATGAGGGATATTGTGACGTGTTCTCTCTGCCGTAGGGAGTTCAGAAACAGTGCACACTGATATAGAGAATTACTTCCTTTAGAGTGGCCTTTGCAGGCCTTTAAACTTTGCTGACCTTTTTCATGCTCAAACATGCGTTTTATAGACAATTTAGCTTTCTGAAAGTCCTCAGTCTTCCACTCTTGCCACAGTTCCCACCTTCTGCGTCGTTCCTGAAGGAAGTGGACTCGCCGTACGAGGTGCACGACTACGTGCGAGAGCTTACCCTGGGTGACACTCCACAGGCCAAGGACTTCGCCAAGCAGTTCCTGGAGCGGCGTGCCAAACAGAATGCCAACCAGCAAAGACCTCAGCAGGTCCAGCAGCAGAAACAGCAGGTTCGTTGCTCAAGCATGTGTGTGTGTGTGTATGTGTTTGTGTCCGTGTTCATTTTGACAGCAAATTTTTATTTAGTTTTAGTCATAGTCTTTTGGCTAAAATGCTGTTAAGTCATCTGATTGTTTTAATTGTAGTCTACTTTTAGTTGCATTAGATTTTAGTCTATTAAATCTAGAGTAGATTTAGTTGACAAATGTTATGGGTTTATTCAAATCTTAATGCATTATTTATTTAGAATAGTTATAGTTGTCTAAAAAGTTCATTATATACTCCCTTCCTCATTATATAAATATCTTTTTACCTGTTAATATGCAACGCATTCTCATCTCTTAGGGTTTCATATAGTGGCGCTTTTGAAATTTCATTTAAATCTAATGTACATGGCACCCTTTAGTGTCAATATAACACGCAGAGAGCCTTGTTCTGTTATGGGTAGAACCACGCCTCCTAGACCACTAGGCGTCTTCTGAGGCGTCTAAGCTGAGGCGTCTTCTGGCCCATATATCTGTCTGCGTCTCATCTTGACGTTAAAGGGTGACGTGCGTTGGATGTAGACGAAATGTCAAAAGCGTCAGTATATGACGCCTTGGGGGATGAGATAGGGGATGAGCTGTGTTAATATGAATGATATATTAAGCATGAAGAAGCACATGAAGAAAGGAACTATTATTTTTAATTAATAATATATTCATTCCGTGAGCTTAGAATTATAAGGTTCTATCTCCACTTTTGGTCAATTGAGTTTTTGACATAATCTGATCCACTAGGTGTTAATTAATGCCTTTGTGGTGTTATTTTTATTAAAAAAAAGATTAATAGATAATGCTATAATTGAAGATTATACTATATAACAGTTTTGCCAGCTGGGATGTGAAAACTTTGATGCTCAATATCTCAGAACTACCCTAAACAGAGATGGAACCTTATAATTCTAAGCTCACGATTATTTGTTGTATTTTGCGTACAACATTATTCATTCTTTCAAGCAGGCATATTTTGTATAAATTAAGTCTAGATTAATTCAGGCTAGAGCATTGAGTGAATTTCGACTAATAAGTTCGATGAGTCCGACTGACATTCTTATTGGTTCGACCAGTCGCATTTTTTTTTTTTTTGCCAATAGAAATATATTTTCAATGATTTACTCCTTGATATTTATTCCTTTATAAAGCAGTTATTTATTACTGTATTCTAAATATAATTAGCCTATGTTTTATCCCGAACTTTAAATGCGCCACAGTTTAGCGCACACACAACACACTCGGGAACCGCACCTACTGGCTGCGGCTGCTGCTCGCGCTCAGTAAGGGATGTACCGGTAGGTAGTTTTGCTGTATTCATTCAGTTCACGCTACTTTAGTCGACAGAATGTCCAAGAAATCTAAATCTTTTGTCTGGCTACATTTTTGTGGAGGTAGGCGATGGTGGCGACCGCGTTGCTCCATTATGAGCGCGCACATCGCGTGCCTATTTGAAATCGAACTTGAGCGCGCAAAAGACGTGAGCAGCTCTTTTAACGGCTTTATCATACTGACTCAATAGATTGTTTTCTTAATAGGTTTTTATTTGTACACTTGACTCATTTGAAAGTAGTCTAAATAATGTAACAAAACGAAAATAAACTTATATGCTATCTTACAACAGAGCCTAGATTTCAGATTGTTTTTTAGGCTATTTTGTCTGTTGTTTTAAAACGCCTAACAGATCGGCTGGACAAAAGTTAACCCATAGCTTTGTAAGTAAAGAAGAATACAGCCTGTATAAACGAGAGCTTTTGTTAGGATTTTTCATTATGTGGCAGATAGTGTTATATTATTTTGTAGAGTGTGGTGTGGTCAGGTGCGCGATTGTGACTGTCACCATAGACCTAGTGCTCCTCACTTTTTGCAGTTAAAAAAAATCACTTAATTTTCAAAGAATTGTATTATTATTATAGTTTTATTTATTTTTGATTGTTTTCGTTATTGTTTTATAAATGCTCTATGACAATTGTTTAAAAAATGTTAAATCAAAACATCAGGTTTTTTTTTTTTTGTTTTTTTTTTAGTCGACTAATCGTTGTGCAGGACAAGACCTTGGTCGACTAAGGATTTCTTTGGTTGACTACAGCCCTAGACAGCAGCAAGCTCGCTTAAGGCC